>LPNX011085470.1:183287-211078 GCA_001517045.1 Pseudotsuga menziesii
CCCTTGTTGAAAGTGTAGGAGGGTGGTTGGGTGATTCCTCCACTTGTGCCTAAGAACCACTTCAAGGATGCCAAGTAATCGTTCATCAAGTTTCTTCAGGAAAGTATATCTTTTACCCTGGTTTGATTGCTTGAGGCTTTAGGAATTTTATAGTGTATGCTCTGTGGCTTTGCCTGTGTTTAGTTGGCCTTAGGGTGTGATTTGTTAAATTTTCAATTCTGGAGGACCAACCTCCTATAAGGTCAAGAAGGTTGAGAAACCTTCCCCCTCTCACCACATTGGAGCCTCCACCTCTACCCCAAAGGCGGAGATTAGACACAGACGATTCATTTGAACCTGTAGGAATAAGTGAAGTTCTTGGTGAACCAGAACTCATTGCTAACCATTTTGATCTTGACACAATCGAGATAGAAGCATTGTAGACTGGCGAGTTTGCAAGAAATTTTAACTCCCCCTTGACTGATTTAAACGATCCTGTGATCGTTCAAGTTAGACCTTTTGATTCACCAGTATTAGGTGTACCTATGGGCAGAATCATGTCTTCTGCAGAAGAAATTCCTTTTGTGTTCACCTCAACCCTTCTGGTTGAAGGGGTACTACCTCCCCCGGTAAGTGCCCCTAGATCTAGTTTTCCTTCTACACCTTTGACTCCAGCGAGCCGGGTGGTTCAACCACCGGCTCCCTCAAACCTAGGAGGTACTTCAGGTGACATGGTTACTGGGATCCCCAGTATACCTACCATTCCTTCTTCCTTTCCCTATATTACCCAGAGTGGTCCGGTAGGATCCTCGGCATTTGTCCAAGGATTCCCTTAGAATGGGGGCACATTCCCCCATCCAGTCCATACATAGGTCCATCTCCTTCCTATGTAGGAGTGCAGTTTGGGAGCAACACCTCTTATGGGTAAAGCTTCCAAACCCCTATTTCGGTCCCATACACGAGCTCTCCCTTTTCCTTGTTTAGCGGAGGGATACCTGCTCCTGTCTTTCAGACCCCTGCTTCTATGGGGACAGCCCGAATTTCTTACACTGCACCTCCCACATATAATCCTGTGGATTATGGATGGAATCCATTTCAAAGAGACCTTCCCACTTCATAATCGGTGGCTGGGGGCAACCCCACTTTTTCCCATGGGTATTCAGGGGCAAGTCCCTCTAATCCCCAAGTTGGCACATTTAGTGCCCCGGTTAGGCCCAAATTTCCATTCCTAGAAACTTTGAACTTGCCATACTTGTCCAAATTGATGAATGACCCAATGAGGCATGACCCCTTGTGGCCACCTGTTCCCACCAAATTGCCATCGGACATCCCTAAGTTCGAAGGTAAAGCTGGTGAAGATCAATGCCACCACCTTCCATTTATGGTGTTCTTCAAATTCGTTGAATGAATATTCAGTGAGGTTGAGGCTGTTCCAGAGGACCTTGACAGGTACTGCGGCAAAATGGTACATCAAATTGCCTTCTGCTGCTTTTAGTAGTTTCTGGGACTTGGCTAGTGCTTTTCTCAGCCACTTTCAGCTTCTGGTCCGATATGATTTCGGAACGGACTTGTTGTCTACTTTTAGACAAAACAAGGCTACCCACATCTTGGATCATATCCAAGAGTGGAGGAGGTGAAAGAGCCTTATCAAGGCCACCATTCCTCCTGAGTTTCTGTTAGAGTGGTTCCTTAAATCACTATTGCCATACATATCTAAGGATGTTTCCACATCAGGAGTAACGAATGAAGAAGAAGCCATACTCAGGGCCCAGCAGTTGGATTTTATTTATTCACAGTCTGGGATCTTATATGAGATCATCCCTGAGGCACCGAGGCCTTCGTACGAAGTGGAGAATCCTAAGCCTGGACCCCATGCTGATGGTGTGGTTGGATCCGTTAACTCTCCCACCATAGAGTATTTGACTAAACAACTTCACCAGTTTTCTGTCAAACAGTCTACGGCGAAGGCAGCAAAGGCTTCCCCCTCTCCCCAGAATGCAAATGTTTTTGCACAAACCTCTCAGAAGGGCAATCAGCAGCCCGACGGGAAGAAAAATAAAGGTAAGAAGGGAGAGGGAAACCAAAACAAGCAAAAGCCCGTGAACAATGCTGATGGGGGCAAAAAAGAAAAGAAGAAGGTCAAGTTCCCTTGTAAGTTGTTCTAAGAGGACCACCTTACTCACCTTTGTCCCCTTATGGATCAATCCCAGAAGCTACTTAAAGCTCAACAACCGGTTGTCCTGAAGGATCATTTTCCCCAAGGACAGAACTCTGCTTTAGCTTCTAACGTAGCAGGGGGCACTCAAGTTGCCCCTGACCCAAATTATATCAACATGGTTCGATCTTCGACTTTGTTGCAGAAAAGGAACAAAAACTATGAGAAAGAGACTCCTGAGAAGGGTAAAGCTGTAGGTGAAACTTCCAACCCTCTCACAATAGAGAAACCTGCTGAAATAACGCCGAAGATACCAAAAGGTGTCTTCAAGAAGACCTTACATAACCCTAATGCTAGGGCTACTTCAAACTACTATGTGGTTGAAGACTTAGCTCAAACCCCGTGTGCAATGTCAGCTTTGGAGGTGTTACAGAGTTGTCCCGCTCAGCGGGATGCCCTCTTAGCAGCTTTAGGTAGCATGGACTCTTCGAGTCTCATGTCGAAGTTTCATTTATCTGATGTCAAAATTCGCCTGCCTTATCATGTAGCCCTATCAATAGATGTTGTCCATGGTGGTAAGACCATTGGAAGGTCATTTGTTGATGAAGGGGCCTCTACATGTGTTATGTCCTTGACCTGTTGGAAATCGCTCGGATCCCCAGAGCTAGTCCCATCAAACACTTTGCTTACTGCTTTTGATGGAAGATCCTTCTATCCGCATGGTATCCTACCGGATTTTGAGAGTAAGTTGGCAGGCAAAGTAGTGTCTGTTGAATTAGAAGTGATTGATGTTCCCTTAGAATACAATTTGCTTCTGGGAAGGAATTGGACTTATGCGATGTCCGCTATTGCATCGGTCGTTTTTCATGTAGTGGTTTTTCCACATGAGGGCAAGTTGGTTACTATTGATCAACTTGATTTTACCCGAAAAGGTCATTTAGAGTCAAATGAGTCCGCTGTGCCATTAGTTGATCAGGTCAAACCTGCTGTATAAAGCTTGGGGGCCGGAATGTACACATCACTGATGGGCACATTTAATCTTCCAACCCCAGTTAATTACATTGGTTCTACTAATGTGGGGAATTCCATCGCTACGGTTGTTGATAGGACTGATCCTTGGGTCCTCTCAACTCCCCATGAACTTGAAGTGCCCCTATCGGCAGTAGAGGTGGCTTATCAAGCTATCACTCAAGCTGCTGCTAATCCCATTCCAGATCCTCTAACAGTATCGGATGATCTGGAAGAAGTCTATTTGCCCGCATGGGCGGAAAACTCTTCACATTCTATAGATTTCTTAGACACAGTTCTACCTTTCGATGAAGCTATTCTGGAAGCCATGAGTGGATGTGATAAGATTTGTGAGGATCTTCATCATCGATCCTATTTTCTTCTAGAACTGAGCAAGATAGAAAACCAAGAGTTTCGCATGATACTGTCAGGAGATGTTGATATACCTATCAACCCTTTGCCTAGGGAAGGAGTGTTTGTTGAGGGGAATATGGAAAATATTTCCGCCACTATACCTATTAACATCTCTGTGAACCCAGATGTCGTGGAAAACATCTATATACGTGCAAACTGCTCTCCTGAGGATATTTCTATCTATACTGCCCTTTTTAAGGAATTCCGCGATGTCTTTGCCTAGTCATATGAGGAGATGCCAAGCATAGATCCATCTATTGTTGAAAATGAAATATGAACCTATCCTGATGCCAAGCCAGTTCGACAAAAATTAAGACCCGTGAACCCGCGTAAAGCGGCGGCTGTGAAAGCTGAAGTTGAAAAGCTGTTGAAAGCTGGTTTTATATATCCCATATCTTTGACTGAATGGGTGTCCAACCCTATTCCTATTGATAAAAATCAAGGGACTATTCGTGTTTGTACAGACTTTAGAGACCTCAATAAATCCTTTCCTAAGGACAACTACCCCACACCATTTATTGACCAGATCATAGATGCTTGTGCGGGAAGTGAGGTGTTTTCGTTTATGGATGGTTTCTCTGGCTACAATCAAATCCAAATCAAACCGGAAGACCAACATAAAACTGCTTTCATTTTCCCTTGGGGTACATTTGTGTATAAGAAAATGCCCTTTGGATTGAAAAATGCTAGGGCAACCTTTCAATGGGCTATAAACTTTGCTTTTCATGACATTAAAGCCATTGTCGAACCATACCTGGATGATATGCCCGCACATTCTCGCAAGAGAATCCAACATCTAGATCATTTAAGGTTGATATTTGAACGATGCAGATATTATAAAATTCGCTTGAATCCCCACAAGTGTGTTTTCTATGTTGAGTTAGGAAGATTACTCAGATTCATTGTCTCTAGTAGAGGCATACAGGTGGATCCTTTGAAAGTCGAGGCCATTGTAAATCTGCCTCCTCCTCGTTCTCTCAGGCAACTTCAGAGCCTGCAAGGAAAGTCTAATTTCCTTCAACGTTTTATTGTTAATTATGCCAAGATCACTAAAGGTTTCATGCGCCTACTCAAACAGGACACCCCATTTGTATGGGATGAGACCGCACAACTTGCATTCGAGGCATTGAAAAAAGCTTTGCTATCGGCACCTTTATTACATCCACCAGATTATTCTAGGGATTTTATATAATATCTGGCCGCGTCGGAGTCGACCATTGGGATAGTACTAGTTCAGGAGGATGATAAGCTTGTCGAGCATGTTGTTTATTATCTTAGTTGTGCTTTGGCCGGACCTGAGCTTAGATACTCTCACGTCGAGAAATTAGCCTTAGCAACTGTTTATGCTGTGCAAAGGTTGCGCCACTACATTTTACTGAGGACCACCATAGTTATGGTGGATGTGAATCCGTTCCAATATGTTTTATCCCGATGGATTGTTGGGGGGGGATTTAACAAGTGGATAGTCATTCTCCAAGAGTTTGACTTGGATTTACAGTCCGCTAAGTCTAAGAAGTCCTTATTTTTTGCTGAGCTCATAGCAGAATTTCCTACAGAAAAAGATGTAGTCATGGAGGATGACTCATTCCCAGATGAGCATATCTTCCTGATATCCACCTCTGATCCTTGGTACGGATATATTCTTATATATCTCCATACTCTGAAGTACCCTGCAGCTTCCTCTAGGGTGGAACGACGTAATTTACGCCTTCATGCCAAGAACTACCTCATTATAGGAGATACATTATATCGACGAGGGGTAGATTCCGTGTTACGTCGTTGCCTTACTCATGAGGAAGCGGAGTTTGTCCTAAATGATTCCCATAATGGAGCATGTGGGGGTCATTTATCTAGGTTAGCAACGGCCCATAAGATATTGTGAGCCGGTTATTTCTGGCCCACGATCTTTAAAGATTGTGTGGAAGCCATGAAGCGCTGTCATCCGTGTCAGCTTTACACCCGGAAGATGTAGTCGCATCCTGCTCCATTATTTCCTATTGTCTCAGTTAGCTCCTTTATGAAATGGGGGATTGATTACATGACATGCAACCCAGCCTCGGCTGGGGGGCATAAATACATCATTGTCGTTGTTGACTATTTTACGAAATGAGCAGAGGCACTGCCTACTTTCAAAGCTGACGGGGAAAAAGCAGCTTTCTTTGTATTCAATCAGATTATTGCATGATTCGGTATACCCAAAGTGATTGTCACTGACCATGGCAGTCATTTTCAAAATAACATGATGACAGAACTGACTACTATGCTCGGATTCAGACAAGAACATTCTTCTCCATACTATCCGCAAGCAAACGGTCAAGTCGAGGCTGTCAACAAGACTTTAAAAACTATCCTTAAATGTACAATTGATGCATCCCGCTCTAACTGGCACATCATTTTATATCCTGCTCTTTGGGCCTATCGAACTAATGTAAAGACTGCTACGGGTTTCTCACCTTTCCAACTCGTTCACGGGGTGGAAGCAGTTACTCTGATTGAATGTGAAGTCCCGTCTCTAAAGATAGCCATTCATGTGTTACCTGATACGACTGAGCTTGAAGAACATCTAGTACATTTAGAACACCTAGATGAATAGCGTAGAGATGCGTTGACTGCTAATCAGGCTCATAAAAATAGGGTTAAATCTCAGTATGATAAATCGGTCAAACCTAGGGTTTTTTCTGAAGGGGAACTTGTCTTGCTTTCGGACCAGGATAAAGAACCTCTGGGGGCAGGAAAATTCAAGGCAATGTGGTTAGGACCCTATGTTGTGTCGAAAGTATTAAGTAAGGGTGCATATGAGTTAGTTGATTTCGATGGGAATAAGCTGCCTGAGCCCAGAAATGGGCTCTACTTGAAGAAGTACTATGCTTAGGCTTAGCACTTTTTCTTGTATTTTTAGTGTATGTATTTTTTATGTACATTAGGTAGTCAGTTTTATTTTTTATATATCTATTGGTTGTTGCAGATGTATTCTGAACGGTATATAGGGTTTACTGATGGTGCCAGTCATCATATTTGTAACCTAGCTTCGGCAGCATGGGTTATCTATTCTCCCTCAGGACAGCTTGTCACCGCGGGTGGCGCTTGTCTAGGTCCTACTTCAAATAATGTTGCTGAGTATAGGGCCGTCATTGAGCTCCTATGGGATGCTTTGTCACATGGTATTACCTAGCTTGAGGTCTGTTTGGACTCTCAGTTGGTGGTTTCCCAGCTCAATCGAGATTATCAGGTACGAAATCCTATCTTGTTACGTCAGTTCATCCAAATTCATTTATTGGAAAGACATTTTGAAGTTATTACTTTCAATCATATTCCACGAAACCAAAATTCATTGACTGATGCATATGCTAATTACATTTTGGATTGGCATATCACACACATTTTATAAAAATATACAGCAAACATATAAGAAACACTTGTAAATAAACTGACAACACACACTAATATATGTATGTATATATATGTGTGTGTGTGTGTGTGTGTGTGTGTGTGTGTGTGTGTGTAAAATATCTTTCTGTAGATAGGTCAAGTCTGATCCTCAGATCCCATCATATACAAAATGTACAAAAATGTGGATCATAGTCCATCAAAATTCCCTAGAACTAAGCAGGCCCGCCCTGGCCGCTGGGACCTCCTTGGTCCCCATGGTGCCTCTGTGCTCTGGCTTCCACAGCCTCCTCGGCTTCGGCAGCCTCCACCACATCTCTATATACGAGCACTGCTCTAGCCACTCGTCTGAAAAGACGTAGCCAAACCGGTGGAACCCCCACAACAAACTCCTGCATGGCTGTAGGGATATGCTCTATCCGTATGGTTGGTACTTGTTGGGTCAGCCTAGCCAGCTTTCCCTCTAGTACCCTGATCAATCCTGGCTCCTCGCCCACGACAGGACGAACAAACATGCGGGGGTGCCCTTCAGGGCGGACCAGTCCAATATCTGCATTTTGACACATTAATAGGGTTAATACTTGTACATATGTATATATCTATCATTTGAAAAATTCATAAAAATTTGAAAATGATAAAAATTAAAAATTACTTACCTAGCTCGCCCCATGCTCCTCCTGGAGGGAGGACAAGTTCGGGGTCACCTCGGAATTCCATCCTGGCATATGGAAACTGCTCCAATGCCGGCAACTGTCGTTCCCACCATGTTTAGAAGTCATCATCATAGACACTGTGTACTACGTCTCCTCCTCCTTGACGGAGGAAGATGTCTCCCCACCTGCTCAGCCTCGACTAACGTGGAGATCTGACCTGTAACGGTATGGTAGGGCTCATGGTTGGTACTCTCAAAGAAGAAGAACGCCACTAGTATGCTTGCATAGCCAAAATTCTTGTGTCTTCCTCTCTTGCAGTCGGATAGTTGTCTCCTCATGATGGAGGAAACTCCCGAGCACCAATCATAGAGCACACCTCTAAAACAGTCAACTGCCACCCTCATTTGATTCCTGGTGGCCAAATGTAATGATGTTGATCCTGCAAGTCTCACAATGGTACTAGCTAATACCTAGAGAGTAAAATCTTGGATATCTGCAATTGGAACACCGGTTCCCCTTCTCTGAGTACCTAGTGTACAGAATATATCTATATATTTTTGGACACTTAAGGGGTCACCACCCCTGCCAGTTCCCTCCAGGTTCATCGATGCTCCCCGTCGTGACAACCCAGTAATGAAATATATGTCTTCCTCGGTAAGCTCTAAGGTTTCCCCTTGTAGATTGAACATCCCCGTATCATTATCCCAATATTGACCATGAACTCAAGTATGCAGACATTGGCCCGCATGGGTGATGTACAAAAGAACTTCAGTATCCCACTGGTCCTCAATGCCTGTATGGTAGGCGCACTTTGGAGCGGTGCATGGTCTAGTATTTCGTGTTCCCTTTCCCTCCATTCGGGAACCATGTTTACCTGGAAAATACAAGCAATGTGATTCAGTATTTCCATATCAAAATTCAAAAAAATTTGCATATCTTTAAGCGTTTATCCCCCACGCAGTATCCGCGACTGTCTCTTTAGACAGGTCGCGGATCATTCGTGGCTCTCTAGTTAAGCAACCCGCGGATATAACGTGTATCCGCGAGTTTCCCTATTAGCAACCCGCAGATGCGAACTGCCATAGTTTAGGATGTTGTTAAATATTGAATTCACACTTAAACTTAACATTTGCTTGGATCAATTTGATGAGCTTAGGGTGTAGGGTTACCTGAAGCTGACGGATTCCAATTTCGACGGTCCAATTGTCCACAATGATTGATCAAAGGTAGAGGGTAAACCTTTCTTTTTGTGGCTCAAAAGTTCAAATGGTGAGTTTGTTTTAATTTTCAACCTATTTATAGAAATTATATTTCATAAAGTGGGTCTTTTTCTATAGTTTGAAATGTCAATCAACTAATACCATACTTTTTGTGCCTTGGAACAGGTTTATCACTTTTTACAAAATGTTGTTGCTCCAATAGGGTGGTTTTGTTATTTCCAATACATGTTGGCATCTTTTCACTCCACATTAACCTTAGCATTCAATATTTTGCCATGGACTATGGTATTCTAAGCCATTAGTCCCTTGTCTTTACCATTGTTCTTCCTTGGCTAGGACCCTTATTTCATGAGTATCCTTCTTATATGCCTTGGTAATTATTTGGTACTCATGCCGCCACTGTTCCAGGTTCAGGGGTATCCTCTTAGCTATTTTTCACGCCAAACAAAGCTTCTATTGAATCTATTTTTACAAGCTATCCCTTTATAGGACTCCCCGCCCTTATGGAGTTTCTTTAGGCCCAGGTCTGACTTCTTCAAAACAGACTTGACTGTTGAGTTATCTCGTTCGTTCAAGCTCGTTAAGAATATGTGAACGGGCATCTGCAATGGTGGTAGGTTATCTCTTTCTCGGACCATGCGGAATAATACGAGAAAGGATCACTCTCTTTTATTTTGAATTGAGAAGAGTATTCTCAGGCATAGGTTTATCACTTTTCCGGACCTGAGGGACTAAATTTATGGAAAAGGAACACCCGGTTTGAGCTTAGTTTTCTCTTTTTCGTGCTCTGGACCCAAACATGAAAAAGATTCCGAGTGTAATTTGTGTCTTTGGCATGCTCGTTAAACACTTAAGAACAAAGCAATGAGTTTATTGTTGTAAGCCCCATTTCTCATAACCAAATGGATCTTTCCGAGTGATCTTGCTTTCCTTCACACTCGTAAAACTCAAGCTATTTTATGTTGTTCTGGAAGGAGTGTTGGGTAGGTGGTAATTTAACCTTTTTCAAACCTTCCTGACTAAGTACGAAAAAGGTTCACCTTTTCTTCTTCGGAAGTTAAGAGAGTTCTTCTATGGTTTGTTTTATACTTTTTCGGTCTCTGGAGACTAAATTGGACAAAAAAGGACCCCCCTGGAGTCTTCTTTGGAGTTTTCAGACTCTCTAAATGTGAAAACACCAGCTGAGCATGTACTAGTTCGGGCTCATTAAATCCACGAATCAGTGACACTATCAAGCATTATTTTCCCATCTCTTCAAGCTTGTTAAAAAATGAAGAGGGACCCAAGTTGACTTTCCTGGACTCGTTAAAATTTAACAGGGAAGGTAAGCAAGAAGTTTTCTCTTGTTTTCAGTAATGGCAGCATGTCATCCTTAAACATAGCACTCTTTGTTTTCTGATATCCATGTTTCAGTGTCCACTTGTGTTCAGCTATCACTTTGAGTTTCTTACTGCTCCTCTTGTCCGTTATACCTGGGGAATCTGATCATGTCTCCTACATGACAAATAGGTCTAGTTGTTCTATCTATAAGTTATACGCTGCCTTGGGTCATCTCTGTGTTGTGCTCACTGTTCAAGGACTCTTCCCAGTGTCTGATCTATAGCCTGATCCCATCATTGTTATATATGTTATCTCTTTGTGTCTTTCTTCTTTTGCCCAGTTACTAGTCACTCTTGTGATCCGTTGGAGGATCTATTGCCTTCCTTATCACAGCATGGTTCCGTTTCAGCACTTTCTGATGACGAAGACCTAGAATTTTGACGATGGTACCTCAGGATTCACTTTCATCATTGGTGAATTCCTTTGCTTCAGTTGTCGATTATCATCTATTGATTGACAAACTATTGAATCCTTTCCATGTTCGACTTCAGCTTACCCTTATTCACATGGCTTGGATTGTACTGGTTCTTTGGGATCCTTTATGAAGACCTTAGTTCCTCACCTGTGGACTAAGTTGCGCAAGATTATGTTCCATTTTTCTACATAGTTTCCAGATCTTTGAAGACTCATAATTATTGTATATTGTGGCTTAGATCCACCTTTGTAATATACGTGGTTTATACCCGTATCATATGATGTACTCAAATATTGTAAAGGATCTAGTGTTCCACTAAATTGAACATAGCATCCTCAGATGTAACTTTGTATATGACATTACTATGTATTTGTTTCAGGTACTCTATTTTCTCTGTTGGATTTCTGAGTTCTCCAAAGATGATGATTATAATGTATTTGGGCCATCGCTTCCCTCTGACCTCACACATTAGGGGGCATCTGTTATCCACCTGAATGGAACCTCTCCGTCCGAGTGCCGACATCCCTCATGTTGGCACACAAAAGGACATCTATGGATTGAGGTTTTCCCAAAACACTATAGATGAGCTTCTTGTAAATGACATTCATTATCCATCCAATGGTCTACTTTGCCTTTTTAGATATGTCAAGACATATCCACGACTCTATCCTTATGCAACTCGCGGATCATCTGCGAGTGTTGGTGTTTGCAAGTCGCGGATGGATGTATCCGCGGGTTGCCCTTATAGGAAGTCATGGATCATACGCGAGTTGTCCTTCTACATACCTGCAGATGCCTATCTTTGACATTTAAAAATAAAACACGAGATTACTTGAGATTAGTTAAGCCATTTACCTTAATCTTCTTAATTGTCTCAACCTCCTCAACCTTCGAAACTGCCTTATTTCATCCATATAAATACAGGCCTTGGGGAGGGTGTTGATATATGCATTTGGAGAGCAAAGTTATGCTGGTGGATTTTATACAGAAGTCTTTGGAGCAGTGAAACTCAGAATCCTTTGGTTGCAGAGGAGTCCTTGTCTCAGGCGTTGGATTGTAATCTGAACTCTTTCCATTGTTGATAATAAAGAGAATCCTTCTTCCATATGTGTTTCATGTATCTTGGTTTGATAAATGTTTATGTTTCTACATTTTATATATGATTTATCTAACCTGCTTATATATACATGAATCATCTTGTATCTGGAAGATTGACTCTTGATAGGTGAAGGAGGAGCAACCTTGAAGACTTTGGAGGTGAAGTAGAATGGAAGAGGACAAGCAAGGATCGACCTTCGTTAATCGAGTAAGTCTTTCTCATCCTCCTATTTCCTTTATTGCCTTCTAGAAGTCAATTGTCTGCAATATTGATTGAGTATGTTGGTAACCCCAGACCTATAGTTATAAGGTGTCCATACCTGTACAACAGAGATTCAAATTCACAAGGATGCCATTCGAATTTGGTCAAAAGCAGGCTTACTAAATCTAAGCAAATCCCCCATAGGTGCATAAAGCAGTTTCCAAATCTGTCTAGGAGCTCACGAATTGGCAAAATCAATTAGGCAAGCTAATAGATGATGGAAGGCCAAATCATACATGCTTTTCATAGGAGAAAAGAGTGGAGGATGATGAGGACAAAAAACAAGTTAACTTCACCTAGTCAAACTTTCCCAATTGCCTTAAAACTCAGAAAAAGCAGGCAATAAAGCAAGAAAAGCAGACATGCACTAGGAAGGCCAGGAATAAAGCAGATTTGATTCCAAGTGGTTTCCCAAGCACTCCATGACTCAAATTTAGCAATTTTGACCACTTTGGATGTGTGGAGGACAACTTGCATACGGTGGAATATGGAAACTAGGCAAATAAGACAAAAATTGGATTAATTAATGTCTAAGGTAGCTAACTATGGGTTGATTATTCTAACACAAAGGTGGTTAGGGTTCAACTGATTTTTATTTTTTATCTCTCGACATGGTATTTATCTTTTCCCATCATTCTTAGAAAGGTAGCTGAGAGTTTGGAAGTGAGCATTGTGTGCTTGTAATCTTCCTAACAGCGCTCTCCTGAAGCTCGTTGTCTTTGAAAAAAGTGGATAGGGTTTTAAAACTCGTCTTTTAATGGCAGAGATAAAGGATAAAATCCCAAGTATAAAATTCTTTTCTATCTTAGCATTAATGCACTGTTCAATTTAGTTTCTTTCATTATTATCAGTGATAGTCATAACTCTCGTTTTCATGTTCAAACATTTGCAGGCTGTAGTCTACAGGGTTACCCAAGGTTTGAAAATCATAATGAGAAGGGGCTCCACCAAATTGATTCTCCTGGTAAGCCTCGGTTTCACAGAGGTTCTCCTACAATGGTTTATAGTGTTTGAAAAAATTGTTGATGGAGTTTGTAGGTTTAATGGTTCTTCAATTCGGCCGCAATGTACTGTATCGTGAAATCTTGGACAATCTAGGAGCCATTACATGATGATTGTTTAAGAAAATTATGAATCCCTAGAGGTTGTTTTAGCAAAGTTTGGATAGGGATTTCATAGCCAAGACAATTGTTTTTTCTATTGAATTATGTTCGTAGTGATGACACTTTTTGAAACAGGCTTTTAATCCTTGAATTGTAATGGAAAAAGGCCATAAGTCCGTAACTATTTAAGTCAATTTTTTATCTTAAAATATTACTTACAGCTTACAGTTGGTTGACTGTAACTCTGTTTTGAAAATATATTTATATATATTTTGGTTACTTAATTATTCTTGTTGTAATTTAACCTTTCGAAGGTTTTGGGATTAAGTAAATTCCTGGTTATTTTGTTTTTTCTTTAAGGTAAATTAAATCCTGAGGGTTCCTGACAATTGGGGTTTTTAGATAGTAACTTAGTTATTAAATCAGTAATGATTTCTGTAGTAAATAAAAAAGAGGAAATATATTAGTTGTATAACTTAATTCTTTTCTCAAATCTCCGAGATTGAAAATATACTGTTAGTTTTTTCAATTTTTATAATTACTCAAAGATAAGTATGTAACTCCATACAGACATCTAATTGATGCTTATGGTTGTAAAGTATAGAGTAGATAGATTTTGAATTCATTTAATCATGAAAAGAACAGTTCTTTTACATAAGTTATTTTACAAACCCTAATTCTTCTTTAGATAATTACGAAGCTAGTATTTCATTCTAAGTTAACCCTAGTTTGCATTTTGGCTTAAATGAATTATTTTGGTATATGTTTAGCCTTGTAAACTATTTCTTTTAAGTTAAACTTAGTTAAGTTAATTCCCTACTCATATATTATCTTTTTATTATTAAAATATTATATTTGTAATAATAATTTTGATTTACTCTGTAAATAATTACATAGACTAGTGTTTAATACCCTTAGCTTTTTACTAACTATTTCTAGTTATTTAGTTCAAGTACTCTAACTAAATGAACAGTATAAAAGAAAGAATACACCCAACTTATACTTATGAACCTGTAAAAGTTAACAACTTCATAGGCATGCATACTTCATTCCAATTCTTTATGTGAAATTAAACTAACCTACTGTACTAGAGTACTACCTTATAAAAGGTGTGGAAAAATGCAGTTTAGGTAATTTTTTTCTATCTATTAATTAAATCAGAAATTATTCTAAGCATTTACCCTAATTTGACTAGCTCAGAACTTACTAACTTTTCATAGCATATACGTTTCTCCTAACTAACCCTAGCAGCAGTAAGAACAGAAGCATAACATATCTCTACCTAAACATAAACTTTCCATAGAACAGTAAATACTTAGATAGTTAAATAAAACAAGTAGAACCTGGAAATATAGATGAGGTGACAACATCTTAAGGAACCTGTTCCTCCCAACCAAATCCTGGGGAAAAGCTGGAATGCAATTATCAAGACCCCCGATCTTGTCTCCTGGTCCACCTGGTAAAATACTGAGTGAGAGATGTAGTCTAGGAATCCTATGCAACTCCACTGACTGTTCTACAGTAAGTCAGTTCTGCATGCAGCAGTATGAACTCAGCTTAGAATAGCTGCACTAGTTCAAGTCTTCATCACTTTTCCACTCAAAACATACTTCAGCTAGTCCCCTCCATCGAATTCTCTTGTGCACTTCATTCACTCAGAATGTTCACAAATCTAGAATGAGCATCCTCAGCTTTTTTCAATGGGAAGTTTTATTAGCATGCCTAGGTCTTTTGGGTCAGTTTTTACTTAATGAGCCACCTGCTCTTGTTCCACTTTCTTTTGGAACATGACCACAAAAATAGGTAAGTTGACACCTGCAACATCTAGAAGTAGTTTAAGGATGCTGTCAAGTGTCAATATGCTCTCAACCCAGCCTTCTCCATCAAGTGACCAATAAAACACTCATTTAACAGCTTCCCTAAGCTATTGTCTCATCTTTCATTTATTTATTAATAAAATATTCAGCAATTACATTAAATTATCCTTGACCCCACTTGGTCATTAATTACAAACTTTAACATAAAATGTAACATAATGTTTCTTAAAACATAAAAAAAAATTGCAAATTGGGGCATGTGACACCAATGGTTCAGGTCACGCAATTTGCAAAGTTGAAGGAGTTGGAGCAGGGAATTGGGAAGGTCTAGGAGCTCAACGAAATCACACTGAACAGTTAGATGAGTTCCAGGATATTGGCATGCAAATTTATGGTAAGGCACTCATTTCGTTGCAAGCCACGTGGGAAAGTAAAAAGGTAATTGCTGAGAATATGCTTGAGCATTCGGTAACCCATGATCTGACGACAAGCCAGGAGATAGCAGAAAATAATAGAGGACAAGTGAAGGATATTACTTAGCAGTATGAAGATTTCAAGATCAAGATTACTAAGTACACCATGTCCAGCTAGCATGTGTTGGAGACATTTACCCAAAATGCACACTTAATTTGGTCAATTTGGCCTTGTTAAACCACTATCCTAGATTTTATTGACTTAATCGGCATCAGATGAGCACACTATGACATAAGCATGAGCACACCCATGCCTACCTTCAATCAAGGAGGCCAACTAATCCTTCTCCTTCATTCGGGGAGGCTAACTGGGCTTCCTCCTTCAAACAAGGAGCACTCTGGGGGTGATCTGAGTGTCATAAATGCACCTAATTATTAATTTATTGTTGCAATTAGTTAATATAAGTGGTGAAGGTGCCTCCACTCATTATATTGATTATTTTTATTAATATTTATGAACTGGAGTTAACTAGGACTCCTCCAACCACCTATGATGACCAGTTTGACTTCAGTTAACCTCATCGAGGTTCATTGGAGTTAATGATGCACTACCAATTGTTGGTTGGCATGCAGTGACATGTGTCTGAGCTAATTTCAGTTAGACTCAGTCATCCATTGCACTCTGACTTAATTTAGGACTCAGTTGAGCCAATCTGGACTTCTTCAGTGGGTTAACTAGGTGTGTTTCATGTGGCTTACATTCAGTTAAGCTACACCCATTCATTCAATTCAAATGACCTCCTTGGGAATTCAAATTTTCTTGGAATTCATGCACCTTGCATGATCATTATATAGTATTACTCATTCTTTATTTGATTATACAAAGCTGCTACTCCAATTGCAGCACCATTATGTCATTTTCATGCTTAATTGTCTGAAATCTTCTGTGAGACTGTGTTTTAGTCCCTAGATTACTGTGACAAATTAATATGGTATCAGAGCTCACGATGGTATGAAGCTCAGATCTCTCAAAAACATGGTTTTTGATAGATCTTGCTTGAAAAATTGAGCAAAGCTCAAAATTTCAGCACTGCACCAGAAGCAAAGGCTTACCACTTAATACCCCAAGTTAAGGAATTGTTGATCAAGCTTGCTTGATCAACTATGCTGGGTTTGATGAAAGCCTAAAATGTGCAGGTTTTAATAGATGAAAATCATTCGCTCCAGCAGTTTGAGATGGCTTCTTCCATTGAACTCTTGACTTTGTTCAATTTCCATTCATGGAAAAGAGATATGGAGATCTAGCTACATGCCAGAGGACTCTACCGAGTCACTATGGACACTAAATAAGAGCCTACTCATGTCACAAACAAAGCTATATTATTGAACAATAAAGATGAAGCATTCGGATTCTTGTGCCTCTCTATTTCCCGGGATCTTCTTTTCCATCTCTAAATATTGAAGACTCCAAAGGAAATTTGGGACAAATTGGAAACCATGTATGGAAAACAAGATGATTTGAGAGTATACCAGCTTGAAAATGAGTTGATGTCTCTCCAACCTTCCAATTTCAAGACCTTAAATTATTTTTTCACAAAGTTCAAGCACATTGTCTTACTGTTGAAGTAGTGTAAGGTGGAGAAGGAAGATGATCAGCTCATTCTCTCCATTCTCTCCAAAATTGGAGCTGATTATTCAGTGTTTTTCTCTACATTCAGTGCAGGGAAGATCACAACCCCTGGATGGAATATGTCTTCACTCAATGCCTTCATTAAGTCCCTAACAAGTGAACATGATACGCTTGCTCAAATGGGGACCATCATATCCTCACGTGATCAATCCCTCTATGTCTCGGGGCCCAACTATATGAAGGGTAAAGGAAAGCAACAGAAGGACCCAAAAACCAAATTCAAATATCCTAAGCCTAAAGTTGAAAACCAATAGCATGAAGAGACTTCCGGCTCGAAGAAGAACAAAAGAAAAGGGCATCATGGAAAGGGAAAAATCAAGTGTTCATACTGTAGGAATGGATTCCACCCTAAACATGCTTGCATGAAAAAGAAACTTGATTAATCTACTTCTCTTCTTGAGAAAAATCCCATCAATCTTCCAGAAATATTTTGGAGGAGAGATCAGAAAGATCAAGAACCACAACATGAAAGAGGTCATGCTCTCATGGAAAGAACTTCAAAGTCCAAAGCTCTTTTGATAGATTCTAGAGCTTCGAATCACATGATGGCTGAAAGAGACTCTTTCTCATCTTTGGACACCATCAAATCCATTCCCATCCACATGAGAGATGACTCCACAATCATATCCGAAGGACAAGGTACTGTAGATCTCAAGCATGGTTATTTTTCCAATGTTCTGTATGTATCGTCTCTTGCATCAAACCTCATAAGTGTTTATCAAATGACACATATGGGGGTGCCCAAGAGAGTCTCCTTTATCCTAGATGATGTAGAGATCACAAAAATTGCATCCAGAAAACTTGTAGCAAAAGGACTTGCAAACCATCATGCAAAAGCCTACAAGTTCTCCCATTTTGTGGCAGATGCAAAGCCCACCGCATTGCTGACTCATGGAAATGAGGTTAGTAGACAGTGGCATGAGAGGTTCAACCACCGAAACTTTAAATACTTTCATAAATTATAGAATAATTCTATGGTTGAAGGCCTCCTGGTCATCAAAGCTACCAATGGAATTTGCAAAGGTTGTGTTGTTGGCAAGCACCCTGAGCATAAGTTTGATCAAGGGAAGGCAAGCCAAGCATCATGCATATTGGGACTGATACATTCTGATATCACCAGTCCCATGCCTATCACATCCATGAATGTATCAATGTACGTTCTCACTTTCATTGATGACTTTTCCAGATACACATGGGTCTTTTTTATCAAAAAGAAGTCAAAAGTCTTGGAAAAATTCACTAAATTAAAGGCTTTGATTGAGAATGCATATGGAAAAAAGATTAAGATTTTGAGATCTGATAATGGTAGGGAGTATATCAGTAATTTTTTACTTCATATATGTTCCCAAATTGGTATTCACATCCAACATTCAGTCCCCTACACTCCCCAGCAGAACAGTGTAGCGGAGAGGACGAATCGGTCTCTCAAGGAGATGACCACTTGTATGATGGAATCAAAAAAGTTGGATGCGAATTTGTGGGATAAAGCAATGCATTCTGAAGCATATATTAATAATATATTTCCACACTCATTCATTAAAGGTAATACCCCTTTCAAAGCATATTTTGGACACAAGCCGGATGTGTCGTATCTAAGGGTGTTTGAGTCCACTGCATGGGCCCGAATTTCGCTTAATAAAAGGAGGGATTTGCAACCGCAAAGCATCGAATGTGTATTTATTAGATATCATGATGAATATAAAGGTTTCAAGATTCTGGATATCAGAACAAAACATATCATCATTGAAAGGAGTGTCATGTTCGATGAGCCTCTTTAGGAGGTAGAACTAGTGAAGGAGAAAACTGTTGAATTTCCTTCCTATTCTACTAAATATTTGGATGATGTAATTGGGGGTGATGACCCTGATTTGGATCCTCTAATTTATGATATTAGTAAGAAGAAAATATCAGATGTTGAATCAGAACCTGAAGTACAAAATCATCTCCCAACTTGGTCTCAACAGACACTCTTCTCTGCAGGTGATAACATTGGAAATCTGGATGATCCAAGGAGAACCCAGTATGATTTCCAAAGATCAGGTATTGCACTCTCTTGTCCTGATTATTTGTTGTATGAATATTATTATTTAATAATAATTTCAGATCCTAAGTCTTACTACCATGATTGGAAGGATCCGAGATGGCAAGCTGCCATGGACGAAGAGATGAATTCTCTTCAGAAAAACACTACTTAGGAGCTTGTTTCTCTTCCTCTAGGGAAGAAATTGGTTCAATGAAAGAGGTGTTTCAGAATAAGGTTGCTGCTGATGGCACAAATTGACAATATAAGGCAATTCTGGTATCAAAAGGTTTCTCTTAGGTCCAAGGTGTGGACTACCATGATACTTTTGCATCGGTTTCAAAAATGGACTCCATCCGCGTAGTTTTGGCAATTTCTGCATCTAAGCACTAGGAAGTGCATCATATGGATGTTAAGTCTACCTTTATACATAGAGATATTCATGAGGAGATATACATGAAGCATCCTAATGGATACACTTCTGATCCATCTTTGTTTTGCAAACTAAAGAAGTCGTTATACGGGTTAATACAAGCCCCAAGAGAGTGGTATTCCAATATGGATGCCTTCCTTCTCTCGCAAAACTTCCAAAGTTGTAAATCAGATCTGAATTTTATATACAGAAGTATGATGGTCGTTTGATTATTATTTCTTTATATTTTGATGAATTATTGATTACAGGTAGCTTAGTTACTTCTATTTCAGTAATCAAAACTTCTCTCCACAATGCATTTGAAATGAGCGATTTGGGGCTCTTGAAGCAATTTCTGGGGCTCGAAATTGAGCAAAATTTTGATGGGATAATGGTCACTCAGTCCAAATAGATACCATACCTATTATTAAATTTTAACATGGCTGAATTTAATGCTTCTCCATTCCCTTTCCTTTCAGGGATCAGCCTTAAAGAAGGAAAAAGCACACCCCCCTTGGACTACACTATTTATCGACAGTTGATAGGTAGCTTGCTCTACTTGACTCATTCTCGGACTGATATCTATTATGGCATGAATGCTATGTCAAGATACATGCAGAAGCCTCATGATATTTATTGGAAGGAATCCAAGAGGATCCTCCAGTATATTCAAGGAACCAGGACCTATGGCATTCACTATGTTGCAGACTCCGAGCTAGAGTTGGTTGGTTACACAGATTCCGATTGGGCGGGTGATTTTATTGATCAGAATTCTACTTCTAGATATTTATTCATGTTTGGTGGTGGCCCCATTTTCTGGTCTAGCAAAAATCAGGCCACCATAGCATTGTCTTCAGCAGAGCTCGAGTACCGAGGAGCGGTGAATGCTTACATCCAAGCTATTTGGTTGCAAGGAATTCTTTCAGAGTTTGATCTTGATAGTACTTTGTCCACTGTCCTCTTTTGTGACAATCAAAGTGCTATTAATATATCCATATATCCAGTTACCAGGAAGATGACCAAGCATGTAGAGATACACATGCACTATATTAGGGAATTAGTGCATGACGGACCATCATTCTGCAATACTGTCCGACTGATGAGCAGCTTGCATACATTTTCACCAATAGATTTTCAAAAAAGAAGTTCACTTAGGTCCATTCACTGTTGGGGGTGAGTTCATCAGGGTGATCAGACTACTTTCAGTGTTCAGCTTGAGGGCGGGGTTTTCCCACTGGGTTTTCCTTCTTTTCCTCACTTAGATTTATTTTTGAGCATTGTTTGAGTTACATTATTGTACAGGGTGACCTATGGCCTTTGTTTCTAGGGCCCTATAATTTCATGCACTTTATTTTTACTTCTCCTAAGTATAGCTTAAGGGGGGGTGTTGGAGACATTTACCCAACATACACACTTAATTTGGTCAATTTGGCCTTGTTAAACCACTATCCTAATTTTTAGTGACTTAATCAGCATCAGATGAGCACACTATGAAATCAACATGAACACACCCACTCCTACCTTCAGTCAACGAGGCCAACTAAGCCTTCTCCTTCATTCGGGGAGGCTAACTGGGCTTCCTCCTTCAAACAAGGAGCACTACGGGGGTGATCTAAGTGTCATAAATGTACCTAATTGCTAAGTGATTGTTACAATCAATTAAGCTAACTGGTGAAGGCACCTCCACTCATTATATTGATTATTTTTATTAATATTTATGAACTGGAGTCAACTAGGGCGCCTTCAACCACCTCTAATGACCAGTTTGACTTCAGTTAACCTCATCGGGATTCATTGGAGTTAATGATGCACTACCATTTGTTAGTTGGCATGCAATGACATGTATCTGAGCTACTTTCAGTTAGACTCGGCCATCCATTACACTCCGACTTCAGTTAGGACTCAATTGAGTTAATTTGGACTTGATCAGTGGGTTAACTAGGTGTGTTTACTATGGCTTACATTCAGTTAAGCTACACCCATTCTTTCAATTCGAATGACCTCCTTGGTAATTCGAATTTTCTTGGAATTCATGCACCTTGCATGATCATTGTATTGTGTTACTCATTCTTTATTTAATTATATAGAGATGCTACTCCAATTGCAGCACCATTATGCCATTTTCATGCTTACTTGTCTAAAATCTTCTGCGAGACTGTGTTTTAGTCCCTAGATTACTGTGACAGATTAATAGCGTGGCTCGAGGATGAGCCACAAGATTGTGTTGGGGGCCTATAGGAAAGGGGTTTGGATACATTACTTGTGTAGCATCATGGATGTTGCGCAATATCAAAGACACAGCGCAACTGAAAGATGGCATGCAAGGCAGAGAATAGAATATTTTATATATTTATGCACATTTTATAGTTTTGGACCATATTTTGCAGATATTGGTCTTTATTTTAGAATCGGTTAAGAATTAGTTAGATTTTTTCTAAGTGGACCTTGAATGTAAAGGCTCAAGCCTATAAGTAGATGTTGAATTGAAAGTGTTAAATATATTTTGTAAGTTTGATCGATCCAAGCTTACTGAAAAACATCTTTGTCTATTTGAAATGGGATCTGTTGATCTGTGAACTATGATTTTGTGCAGAATTAATATGATAAGATGGAAATTGATCTGAATCAACGTGTTCTTTTCTATTTTATTGTTTTACTATTTTCTGCAACTCAATGATGGATGTTATGTGAATCTGTGACATGGATCTATGATACTATGTTTCCTTGTTTTAAATGATGTTATCTTGTTGGATTTTTTTGCGCATCAGTATGTTTACTAAAACTATGATTGAATGATATGATCTATTGAAGAATGATAATGAATGGTTACATGAATGCATGAGTTGAATTATCTATTAATATTGCGCTAAGTTGATAATTTGATGTCACATTGTCCCCTCCTATTCTGCGGAAACTTGGTTCTGTCAACTCGTCGAACATCTCGGGTGAGACTTCATCTACTCTACGGGTTTTTGCGGATGGGGTAAAACCCATCTGGGTTGGTTCTTAGGGATATCGTGATGGTTTGGGTGTCGACGAAGTGGGAACCCTTTTCGACAGGTTTTGTTGGCTAGGTTTGTGTCACTCTCTTCCTCGACTTCCCTCACATTCTCATCATAACTTGCACCCATCTACCCCATATCATTCCATTCATCCCCCTGTCTTCTCAATATCCACAGCCCTTGCACACCAAAGTTCTACTACTGAAGGTGTATCTTCAATATTCCCTTTTCACAAATGAGCATCTTAATGGAAAATTGCAATGACAAAAGGAACCTACCTCGTGGCCCATTGAAAAACACCTTTCTGCTTCGCTATAGGATTTAGTTGTATAAACCGTGAACTCAGTGATATAGACCTCCAATATACTTTTAAGCCAGACTTCAACATCCTGCGATGCTCTGTTGTCTTCCTCCTTTAATTCCTGGATCAATTCTGGGGTCCAGGAAGTTGGCTCACCTTCATGGAAATTTGTCTTGCAATAGGTCAATCGCGCCAACCATTCATACAAGATTATCGGGAATTCAGAGAAAAATTACTCATGTGGAACATCGTGTATGTACTCTTCCAGCCACTCATCTGTCATCAATCCAGCGTTCTAATTTTATTTCTCAGCAAACTCTCATAGTTTCTGGTCGAATCTGTCTTGAATTTCTTGTCTCGTTAGATGCCACAACATGTCCTCCCTTCAGTCACACTAAGGTCCCAGCATTGAAACCATTTGTTGACACAACCTCGTTCAATAGGGGTTCCCTCTTTGTTGACACCTAAACCATGGGGATCTCCCTGAGCACCGTCTCTAACAGGTTTTACGTCGTTTGGAAACACCTGCAGACCGAATGAAGTCTCACTAGAGCTGATCAAGGGAGAGCTGACGGAACCAAGTTCCACAGAAGGAAGGAGGATCATGTACATCTACTTATCAACTTAGCGCAACATTATTCAACTGATCTAATCAATCAACTTATGTGTTAATAGAACCATATCATCATTCAACAAATCACGTTATCATACCAGAAATGCAATAAACACATTGATGCACAAACAGATCTAACAGAATAACATCATTTAAAGTATGGAAACATCACATCATTTACAAATCCATGTCATAGATACACATTGCATTCATATTTGAGTCGCAGAAGAAAGAAAAACCGAAAAACAGAAAAGGACACAATGATTATTCTCAACTTTCATCATATCATATTAACGTCCGCACAAAACCACAAATTCTCCAAAACAGATCTCAATTCATGCATAGATCTCACATAACATGCAAAAACTTAGCTCTCAAGATCCCAAAAACCATCCAAACTTCATAAGAGTACCCTTTACATTTTCAATTCGACATCTACTTATAGGATTGCGCCTTTACATTCACGGTCCACTTAGACAATTGCCTAACTACTTCTGAACCGATTCTATGAAATAATGACCATTATCCACAAAATGTGGTCCAAAACTACAAAATATGACCAAAAATACATAAAATAATATAACTCCGACTTTCCCACCATTCTTCATCTTGAGCGATATCTTTGACCTTGCACAGCATTTGCAATGTTTCACAACTAAATTATCCCAAAACTGCCTGCCAACACTGGCCCATGTCGATAAGTGATATGGACCATTATGCTCACCTTCTCTGAGTGATAGTACTGACTTTGTATTTCATTTTGTGGTTGTAGGGTGTAATTTTCTGCAAATTCAACCACCGATAATATTGTGCTGAGAGGGAAGGTGTCTCGGCATATTCCGAATTTCTCATCTTTCCACTATGCCATATCGACCTATTGAATGTACTGTTGGATCTTTCCACAAAACTCTGAAATAAATTCACATACTTGCACCTAGTGGGAAACAAAATAAACAATGTCATAAAACAACATAAAAATATTTACATGAATATTAATTTATGGTAATAAACAATGTTATATAACAACATAAACAATATAGTCATTTAAATGAATATTATTCATGTACATTTTCACCTTTGAAGTCACCAATTTAATCTTCCTTCTTTCTTTACCATCATGTAGTTGATATGTCTCAAACTGATAGTTCTACTACTTGACAATTGTATTCCCGAATGGTTGATCTTCACTCTCATGGATGCAATCAGACCATGACGATATCCCACCACATTTGTTGTAAGAACCCTCTACACATTGTTTTAAGTATTATGTATGCCCATCTTTACTTTGGCACATTAGGCTATGGATGAAATCTCTAGATGACATTGGTGGTATTGTACTTGAGCATTCCTACACACGGTTAGTATGCAAAAAATGATGCATATGTGAAAATGTATGATAATATATATCAAACTCTATGTGATACCTACAACAACAAGTGTTCTTATTGGTATTGATTCTTACGTATCAATGCTTGCATTTTTCAAAAGATATTTTCCCAAGCCTTAGCTCTACGTGGGAAATTTTAAACATCTTGAACAATTGAGTTTGTGTCATGTCAAGATAATGTTTAACATGCGATTCATTATTCATACAACCCCTACAATGATTTAACACATCCTTTGTGTTAGAATAAGGCCTAGTGTTATCGTTCCAAAATGTGTGCACTAGTCCCTTCACTGCTTCGACTAACTTCATGTCTTTACGAGGCAACCTAACGCTAAATTCCCATAGTTTTTCCATTTGTCCCTCTACATCAAGGTTGTCTCTTCTTACTGAATATTTTTTAAGTGTCTTTGGATGTAAATGCACAAATTGTGATGTGCATTTAAGTAAAGGTCATTGTCTTGTGTATCTACTTACAATTAATTTAGCGAAGACGCGGAAAACCACATTATAGCCCTGTGAATGAGTTTTTTTACCAATCAATGTGAATGTAGCATCAAGAGACTTAACAATGTGATTACTTAATTTTATATTATTCAATGTTCTTATGCCTAAATTTCTTCTAACGAATGCCATAATCCTAGATTTAATCAAAGCTAAAAATAATTGGCATTTACCGGCATCATATTTTTTATCAAAATATTGTTTCATTATTTGAGAACAATGACGAAGTATAGTGCGTTTAGGAACCTTACCTTCCATGGAAGTCAATTCTCTCTCATCCACTTGTATTCGTTTACGAGTTCTCTTTCACACTGATGCAAGATTTTTTGTTGTTTGAAATATTGGAGTGACGTTTACATCCACTACATGTTGACAACTTCGATTAGGAGACTGACCCACCTGTCATGGTTGTTGCGGAGCCACATTTTCACCGTCAAGAACATAATGATTGAACTCTTCTCAAAATTTCGCTTAATAATGCACCAATATTTTCATCTTCCCCATAATGATATTCCATTAACGTTGCATTCTCCTCCTCAACCTTTACGTCAGGTTTCTGTGCTTTTCCCCAAGATGTTGAGGCTCAAGTATTTGATGCAAAGTGTGGTGTTCCATACAATGAACTCAATACTGAAGTGTGGGTCGCTAGAGAATGTATGGCATTTTCCACTATCAAATTCCTCTACTTTGACTCTTTCTCTGGGGTATCCAACATTGTATTTTCTATTGAATTGTTCTACTTCACCAGTTGAGCGGGAATGTGAAGTATTTTCTCATCGATTTAATGTCAACAATTTCTTGATTCTACCCTCTTATTTTCTTTTCTTTCATCTTCTTCTAGTGTAAGCACATTCCTCGCTGATTTCTGGCCTCTATTACGTACATTCCCCATTTAAATCCACCCAAACTTGTAAAATACCTATGGATTTGTTTAATAAATGATGAAATGACAGGTTGAACAGTTCTCTGTGTGCGAGTTCAGATGAATTTTGTCTTTTGCTACAGTAAAAATGGCACACGACCCTCAACCCAAGATGTTTGTTTTAACTCATGTTCATTTTAACGCATATATGTTATATTGCACATGTGTTATGTATACAATGGTTTATCCCTAAGGGTCACTATCTAAAACATGATCTTCATATCGCATATGCGACATAACGCATATATTACATAATGCATATGAAATATATTGCATATGCGATGTAGTGCATATGACATAGGATAAATTAACATTACTTTGATTAAGCTAAAAGAGAGGGGGATCAAAGGAGGGAGAGAAAGGTGTAGAGGGAATCATGGGAGGGACGGATGGATAGGGGAGAGATATGGGGGGGTGAAGGGAGTATAAATATAAGGGGAAGGGAGGGATGGTTTTGTTCAGGATAAAGTGTAATTTCCCTTTTTTGAAATTTTATTAAAATGCCCAATTTTCCAATTTTTTCACAATTTTGGCTCTTGACTATTTTTGATGTCTAGACCTCCAAATTGACCCAAATGCTTCCAAATTTTATTTGAAGGTACATGAATGATAATATAAATTAAATATCATGCTAATGTATGCTTTTTTACCTCTCAATTACTTCTACAAACTTGTTTAATGTTATGTTCAAAGTAGGAGTCTTTACTAGCAAATTGGGGCTCCAATTCCCCCTGGGTAATTGTTGGAAATGGATTCACAAATGATCCCAAAGTCACTTTAATTTCTAAATAGAGGCTAGGTATGTGTAAGGGAAATTTTTAAATTCTCATATGCATCATGTTTAATTTTACACAGGCTGTTATGACTCTTTCCAAAACAACTCCCAAGTCACAATTTTGACCCTTGGGAAAAATGCACCAAATCTTCTCTTAATGCAATAAAAATGAGTAAAATGGATTCCAATGCTTAATTACTGAACATGAGACTTGAAATAAACATTAATTACATTCCACATATCATACAATTATCATATATGCATTCCTCCATTCGAAATAATAAGCATTACCATGGCATATATCAAAATGGAGTGGAAATGGTCATTGTTTGCTCATTAAAAGTCATCTTGACATACAACTCTTGGGAATTTCGACTTGAAACTTTCTGAAAATGAATAAAATGCCATATTAAAATTATTAAAATCATAAATGGACAATTAAATTCTCTCCCAATTTGAAATCATCAGCATTACAATGGTTCACAACAAGATAGTGGGAAAATGACACTATTTCTTCATTGTTCAACATTTTTACATGAACTCTTTTGGGTATTTAGACCTGAGAGTCTTCTAAACATGAAATACAGAGCATATACATCAGCACATAATATAATTGGCATTATAATATTCCCCAAAGAGATCAATATCTCACCGAAAGCGCAATCCCTCCATTGGCATGAATATGGTGTGAAAACTGGAAATAGTTGAGAGAGAGTGGTGCAATAGAAGAATCCACATGATTTCCTATAGCTTACAAATAAAAATAAAAATCCATTAAATCTCCATGAAATACCTGAGTGGCCTTTCCAAACACCAACTAGGATGGGAATCTTTCACCCTCGAAATTGGCTTAAGCAAGAAAAC
>LPNX011085470.1:213218-223333 GCA_001517045.1 Pseudotsuga menziesii
ACCTTTCATCAAGAGACAATTCAAGTTCCTCTTCAACCACATCAGGTGTTTGGATCTCTTCAAGTACATTCAAATTTCCAAATTTCTTATGATCCACTATGTCATGAGAATCCTCCAAACAATATACCATTTGACAATCTGAAACATAGGAGGAAAAACAAGTGTCTTGCAACTTTTCAAGAAGTTGCTCATTTTGGATTGTGAGCTTATGAATAACTTAATTATTCTTCAAGTAGAATTCATGTAACCATTCAATAAGCTCAATGAATTTTTTTCTATCAAAAAGCAAAGACATGAAATTACCTTTGATGTTGCACATTGCTCTTTGGATCTTCTCCATGTCTTCAAGGAAGGATGGATCCTCCAAGGAAGTAGCTCTCCAACAAGAATTTGATACCAATGCTTGAGTGTCATGGAGTATGATACGGGCCTATTGGATCTTCTTTTCATTCATATTTATTAATGACCCTTCAAGAAAATGAGTCCCTTTCAAATGAACCTCTGATCCAGATGGAGATCGGTGGCCACCCACCTATTCCACTAGCTCAAAACAATTGTCCATTGTGGCAGTTTCCTAGTTTTTTTTCTAGAATTTTTCAAGTCCTAAACTTCCGGGGTCGTTTTGAGGCCTTAAATGACTTTTTTTGGAGATTCAAGGCCAAATGGTTTCCATGAGCATGCATTTTTTCAACCAAAATTTGTAAATCTTAAAAAGACCTTTCCAACGAGCTATCAAACACCCAAATCGGAGATCGTATGCAAAAGTTATGACCTCGGGAAGTTGACTGTTCAACTTACCACCGTGGGGCCGCAAACTTTATGACGGTTCATCTTCTAGGGTTATGTTTTGGGATTTTGGAGTTCTCACCTCATTCTTATTATAAATAGGCCCTTTGGCCTCATTTTTTATTCAGATTGGCAAGGATGAGCGTAGCAGCCACATCTCTTCTCAGAGATAGCTACCACCATTCTAGCAATTGTATTACAGTTTGTTCAGTTTCCACCATTTAATAGAATATGTGTTTACTATATCTCTGTTATCTTTGCAAAATGTCTGTGATTACAATTCTATATATTTTCTTTCATTTTTTTCATGCATAAATCCGGATCAACCTCCTCATCTTCTTCCTTCTTGCTTGGACCAACTTCATGAAGCTCAAGTGGTGATGGGGAAGTTGATCTTGTTTCTTCCTCAACTGCTACAAGGTTTTCATTTTCATGTTTAATGGAATTTTGTGAAAAAATTGATGTTTTAAGCCCGTTTTAGGAAGTTTGTGCTATATACGTGGGTATGCAACGTAGACAGTCGCATACACATGTTTTATACACAGCTTGCCAGAAAGAAACTCGCATATGATACGTGACATGTCCAAAGGACAGTCACGTATACTACACGACATAGGAAAAGGATATTTAGGGCCAAGATCAAATTTTTTTGAATGAATTTAATGTTTGAAAATGGCTTATTGATAGGATAAAACATGGTGTTGGAGTGGAGGGAGAGGGAACATGAAGACATGGACCAAGATGCTCTTCGAAGTGACCCCATGGTGCATGCATTGCGGAAAATTGGGTTGCTTAAATTATTTTGTACCTCACCTATGCGATCCAATGTCCGCTTACTGGAGTTTTTGATAAACTACTGGGATCATGATCTAGGTGCATTTGACCTACAAGGTGAGATTCTAGAGATTACACTGGAAGACATCTATTTCATTTTGGGTTTGTCACGACGGGGAGCTCTAGTCAACTTGGAAGGTACCGGTAGGGGTGATGACCTTATAAGAGTTAAGAACTACATTGACACTTACTGTGTGCCTGGTACTCAAAAAAGGGGTACTTGCATCCCTATTGTTCATATTCGCAGCTTGCCATTACAGGTTTTGGCAAGCACAATAGTGAGGGTTGAAAGATCATCATCATCACTTCATCTTGCAACTCAAAACCAAATGAGACTTGCAATGGAATTTCTACAAGGAGCCTTATTTGACTGATGCTCGGGAGTAATCCCAATAATGAAGAAGAAACTCTCTGACTGCAAGAGAGGCCAACAGAAAAAATTCAGTTATTCTAGCATATTGGTGGCCTTTTTCTTTGAGAGAGTGCCCGGTCTTAGCCCTACAGTACCTCTACCAGCTTTCTCTCCCCATCATCCTAGACTGAGTAGGTGGGGAGAAATATTCCTCTGCAAGGGCGATGGGGGATCAATTCAGAGTGTGTACGATGATGACTTGTACCTATGGTGGGAGCGATAGCTACCAGCACTGGAGCAGTTTCCATATGATGGGATGGATTTCCGGGGTGACAATGATCTTGTCCTCCCTCCTGGAGAAGCATGGGGAGCGTCAAGTATTTTGTTTTTTCAAATTTTTAAATTTTTATAAATTTTTAGTCATTAAGATGTACATATGTATATAAGTTTTTACTCATGTAAATGTTTAAAATGAAGATATTGGACCATTCCTCCCTATTGGGCATCCTCTTATCTATGTGCGACCAGTGGAAGGAGAGGATCAGGGTCTGATCAGGGTTCTTGAGGGGAAGTTGGACAAGCTTAACCAAAGAGTCCCTAGTTTACACATTAAGCAGATCCCTGCCATTATGTAGGAGCTAGTGGTTGGTATCCCACCTACCTGGATACGCCTTATGAGAAGGGTAGCAAGGGCAGTGCTTGTTTACATAGATGTCGTTGAGGCTGTTGCAGCTGAACAAGTTGAAGAGGCCTGAGAGCATGATGATCGAGATGATCAGGGTCGCCAGGGTGGTCAGGATGAATAGGGTGGTCAAGCTTAGACCTAGGATCATTTTATGGATTACGATCCAAATTTTGTATATTTTTTGTATATTATATAGTTATGACTAGCTTTGAGGATCAAAAACTCGACCTATCTATATGGAAAGATATTCACATATATATATATAGGATCATTTTATGGATTACGATCCAAATTTTGTATATTTTTTGTATATTATATAGTTATGACTAGCTTTGAGGATCAAAAACTCGACCTATATGGAAAGATATTCACATATATATATATATTCCGATTTATTTACATGTGTTTTTTACAATGCATATGTTGTGTATTTTTATGAAATATGTGTTAAGTTCCAATCCAAGATATAATTCGCATATGCATCAGTTAATGAATTTTGATTTCTTGGAATATGATTAAATGTAATAAAATAAAAACTTCTTTCCAATAACCTAACTTGCATAAACTGACGTAATAAAATAGGGTTCCGCACCTGATAAGCTCGATTAAGCTGGGAAACCACCTATTGAGAGTCAAGTCTGACTTCTAGCTGGGTGATGCCACGTGACAAGGAATCCCATAAAATCTCAATGACATCCCTGTATTCGACCACATTATTGGTAGCAGGACCTAAGCAAGTGCCTCCAGAGGCAACTAGTTGGCTTGAGTGTGAGTAAATAACCGATGCGGCTCAAGCCAGGTTGCAAGTGTGACGACTAGCGCCATCTGCAAAACCTACGAACCATTCGAAAGACATCTGTAACAACCAACACATTGTATAAGAACACATACCGACAAACTATTGTACATAAAGTTATATACTATAAAATACACAAAAAGAGTACTAAGCCTAAGCGTAGTATTTTTTTTGTCTTCGTTGAACAGGTTTAGAATCAATGTTGGTTCAGATTCCAAGTTCAATGATAATTGTATTACAGTTTGTTCAGTTTCCACCATTTAATAGGATACCATGTGAATGAAATGACCTTCTGTCGAAATCAATAAGTAGGGTGTTTGATGGAACTAGCTCTGGAGATCCAAGATCCTTCCAGCAAGACAAGGACATGACACATGTGGAAGCGCCCTCATCAACAACTTCCCTTCCAATGGTTTTTCTGCCATGGATGACATCTATCGATAAGGCTACATGGTATGGCAGGAGAATTTTGACGTCAGACAAATTAAACTTCGCCATGAGGCTCAATGAATCCATACTACCTAAGGCTGCTAAGAGTGCATCTCGCTGGGCGAGACAACACTGCAACACTTCTAGAGATGACATTGCGCAAAGGGTTTCAGATAAATATTCAACTACAGAGTAATTGGCTTTAGCCCTAGCATTAGGATTGTACAATGTTTTCTTAAATACACCTTTTGGTATCTTGGGCATAGTTTCGGTAGGTTTTTCAATTGTGAGAGGGTTAGAAGTTTCACCTATAGACTTACCCTTATCCAGAGCCTCTGTCTCATAGTTCTTGTTCCTATTCTAGAGTAATGTCTGGGATCAAACCATGTTGATATAATTTGGGTTAGGGGCATTTGGGGTGCCCCCTGCTACATTTGAAGCTGAAGAATAATTTTGTCCTTGGGGAAAAGGATCCTTTAGGACAATCGGTTGTTGGCTTTTCAGCAGCTTCTGATATCGGTCCATAAGGGAACATTAATGGATCAGGTGATCTTCCTGGAACAAATTACAAGGAAACTTCACCTTCTTCTTCTCTCTTTTTCCCCCTATCAGCACTGTTTACGGGATCTGGCTTGTTTTGGTTTCCCTCACCTTTCTTCCCTTTTTTATTTTTCCCACCAGGCTGTTGATTTCCCTTTTGGGAGGATTGTGCAAAAACGTTTGCATTCTGGGGTGAGGGGCCAACCTTTATTGCCTCCGCCATAGAGTGTTTGACAGACAACTCATATAGTTGTTTAGCCAAAGACTCCATAGTGGGATATTTCACTGAACCAACCACACCATCGGCATGGGGTCCAGGATTAGGTTTTTCAACACTATGGGTTGGTCTCGGTGCATCAGGGATGATTTCATATAGAATCCCAGACTAAGAATATATCAAATCTAACTGCTGGGCCCTGAGGATAGCCTCTTCCTCATTAGTTACTCCCAAATTGGACACGTCCTTAGATATATATGGCAATAAGGACTTGAGGAACCATTCTAGTAAAAACTTGGGAGGGATAGTGGCCTTAATGAGGCTCTTCCACCTTCTCCCCTCTTGGATGTGATCCAAAATATGAGTGGCTTTGTCCTGTCAAAAGGTGGATAATAAGTCTGTCCAAGCATCATAACGGACAGGAAGTTGAAAATGGTTAACGAACACATTAGCTAAGTCCCAAAAACTACCAAATGCAACAGAAGGTAGTTCAATGTACCACTTTACTGCGACACTAGTAAGAGTTATTTGGAACAATATCAACAGAACGGTGTCATCGTTCAGTGAGTTGGAGGAGCACCACAAGTGAAAAGTGGTGATTAAGCCCCTGGGTCTTCACAAACTTTTCCTTTCAATTTTGGAATATCTGAGCGTAGATTGGTAGGAACAGGTGTCCAAGAGGCATCATGTCTCACCGGATCATTCATTATCTTAGATAAATCTGGAAAATTTAAAGTTGCCATGAAAGGAAGCTTGGTCCGAACCGAAGCATGAAAAGTACCAGCTTGGGAAGTAGAAGGACTTGGCCCCATGTTCCAAAATGTGAAAGGGGGGTTTCCCCCAGCTACCAGTTGTGACGCAGTAAGACCGCTTTGGAAAGGATTCCACCCATAATCCAGTGGATTATGTGGTGCAGTGTATGAGGTTCAGGCTGCTCCAGTTGAAACTGGAGTTTGAAAAACAAGAGCAGGTGTTACTCTGCTAAAAAGTGAAAAAGGAGAGCTCGTGAAGGGAGTCAAAATTGGCATTTGGAAACCTTTACCATAAGGGTTATTGTTTCTGATCTGCACTCCTACATATGCAGGTGTTGGAACTACATACAGGGCAGATGGGGGAATGTTCCTCCCATTCCAAGGGAAACCCTGGACAAATGAAGAGGATCCAACTGGACCACTCTGAGCAGTGTGTGCAAAAGAAGTTGAAGCATAAGGTACACTAGGGATCCCAGTGACCACCCCACCAGAAGTGCCTAGTACATTTGTTGAAGCCGGTGGTTGAACCACCCAACTAGCTTGAGTTAAAGGAGTAGTACGTATTTTTGTTCTAGGGGCACCGACTGGGGGAGGTGGTACTCTTTCAACCGAAGCGACTGAGGTGGAGGTATAAGGACTTTCTCCTGCACTAAACATTAGTCTGTCCATAGGAACACCAATAACAAGTGAATTGAAAGGATGAACCTGGACGATCACTAGATCGTTTAGGTCAATAAGAGGTGAATTAAAGTTTCTTGCAAAATTGCTAGCCTACAAGTCTTCTATCTCTACTGTGTTTGTATCGACCTAGTTTTTCCTAAGTTCTGGTTCACCCAAAACTTCACTAATTCCTACCAGTTCAAAAGAATCGTATATGTCTAATATCTGCCTTTGAGGGGGCGATGGAGAGACCACTATAAAAAGCGGAGGAAGGTTTTGCAACCTTCTTAACCTTCTAAGAGGTTGATCCTCCATGACTGAAAATTTGACTCTTCAGACCCTAAGGCCAGCTAAACACAAACAAACCATAGAGCAATCACTACAAAATTTCCTAAAGTCTCAACAATCACAAGGGGTATAAGATATGCTTTCCAGAAGAAAGTTGAGAGACAGTTACTTGGCATCCTTGAATATGTTCTTAGGCACAAGTGAAGGAATCACCCACCACCCTCCCACACTTTCTACAAGGGTTACCTTCCAAGCCCTTCCAAGGTCAACCAGAAATAGCCTTCTGGTGTATCTGTGTATGAACCCTAGATTTCAGAGAGACTAGAGGATACCTTAACTATATTGACAATCTGAGGGGACAGTCGCAAGCCTGGTTCGTACGCATGGGCAGGGTAGCAAATATTGAAAGCCTGTCTAGGATAGAATCCCCAGATGCGCAAAAACCTTGGTCTATGCTTTGACAAGGAATCAGAGGGTTATCTCCTCAGTCAAATCCTCCATGTGGCCTCGCGCTTAACTCCCATTTGAGAGGAGCTTCCCAGATACAACCAACATAGAAAATGGTTTACTTATCGATTTTCCAACTACATCTGAATTTAAACACTTGTGGAGAGTTTAAACTCCCTATTCCACAAGTCTAGCTTAAGCTAGTTGGTCTATGACCCTATAAAATAAAACTTACTAATAAATTTTAAATTATATTGTTTATTTTAATGGTTGTTCTTAGTCAGAAGGTAAATGGCGTGAAGGATTTTGATATTATAGAGTCGATAAGAAAAAGAAAAAAATGATGTATAAAGTAAATTCCAAAGAAAATTGCAACTATTTAAACCAAATTTCTTTTCTTGTTTTTTTTCTAAATATAAGCTAATGAAAATGAAACTAAGTGTTGGAAAACTAAGACTGTTTATAATTTTTGAAATTTTATTTGAAAATACTGAAAAGAAAACTACTAAATGCAACTAAATGCAAAAGCATAAAAAAAAAATTCTTTCACTTTTTTCAAATTCTTCAAAAACTACAATGCATCTAAATGCAAATTTTTGAGTGAGTTTGAATAATCACAACATATAAAAATAAAAATGAATTATAGAGGACCCACAATAACCAAATTCAACCCAAATAGGAAGAAAACTTGGTGAAAAACCTGACTTGGAAAAAACTAATGAATAAAATCCACTACATTTATTGAAGAACAAGTGGTAAACCGATACTACACATAGTAGTACAGCGTATAAGGTATCTAAAGACCTGATCACTAAATCAGACACACAACACCTGACTTATAAACCAAACAGGAGGGACAACTTCAAATCACTAAATGAAAGAACATTCAAACAAAGAAAACTCAAAGGCTTATCAACAAGCAAAAGTATGGCGTACAGGACTTTGTACTTAAAGAATTATTCCAACAACAGAAGACCCCTAAGCAGACAAAAATCAGCCAAGACAGGGACAAGCAAACCATACCAAAATTTTTATGCTGCTACAGAATATACACGACTGTCTTATAGAACAATATGTGTACCCTACATGATTGTCTTATAGAGAAACCCGCGTATACAAGTTGCTATACGCGACTGTGTATAACAGCAACCCGCGTATACAATAATAATAAAAATTAAAGAAAAAAAAAAGTCTCTGGACATACTATACTGCAAATCAAAGGCAAGATAAAAGAACCACACTCAAAATCAAAGCAAATACTGGTCAAGAACCTACAAGATGAACCCACAGCAGGTTGGAATCCCCAATAGAGTTGTCAGTTCTGTTGTTCAGGATAAATCACCCTTGTAACCTAGGGTCTGGGGTTACCAACTTACTACTAACTTGCAGACAATCATCTTTTTACGGGAAATGGAAAGAGAATAGGAAGAAATTCTTGACTTACCTGATTAACAATGGTTGATCCAAGCTTGATCTTCTCTCGCTCCACTCCTTTCCAAAGCTTTCAGGTATGCACCTCTTCACCTGCAAAGAGTAAATCCTTCAAGTAATATCTCATGCATATATATATCACAGGTTAGATGAACAGCATATCAATAATATAAACAAACACATTCATTAACCAATACACATGAAATATACACAATATAAGATTGGAAGAAGACTTCTCTTTATTAACAATCGATGAATAAGATAAGAATACAACCCAGCTTCTGAGATGAGGACTCCTCTGTAACCAAAGGACTCTGAGTTCTGCTGCTCCAAGACTCTGAAGGCATACCACCAGCATAACTTTTCTCTCCAAAATTGATTGATTATCCCCCACCCCAAGGCCTTTATTTATACTTTTGAAAATAAATTGGTTTCGAAGGTTGGGATGGTTGAGATGGTTGGGATAGTTATGGATTAGGACCCAACTAATCTCATCTATTCTCGATTTATATTTTTTAATGTCAAATTAAGGTATACATGGGTATTGATATAGGCAACTCGCGTGTAATATGCATGTTGCTCGAAGGGAACGTGCATATACAAGTATACGCGGGTTGCAATGCAAATACTCGCGTATGATATGCGAATTGCAATGCATATAGTCACATATGCAACCCAAGACTTAGAATACAAATATATAAGGCTAGTGTGAAGATAATGCATCAAAGGTCATGCACATCTATAGTGTTTTGGTCACTTCAATCCTAACTTGTCCTTTTGTGTACCAACAAGAGGAATGTCGGCACTTGGACAGAGAAGTGCCATTTTGGCTGATAACATATGGGTATGGGAGATATATGAAAGGGGGAATGAAGGCAGGAGAAATATAAGTGGGATGGAGGGATGGGGGGGTTAAGAGATATACTGGGGATGGGAGAGGGAGATATATAGTAGGGAGGGATGATTGGGTGCAGGAAATATATAGGATAATGGATGTAGGAAAGATATAGCATAATGGATGGAGGGAATAATGGGGGGAGGGTGGCTAAAGAGTTAGAGGGTGGAGAGGGAGTAGAGATATGGATGGATTTGTGGGATAGAGAGAGGTATAGAGTGAGTGAGTGAGAGAGACAAATGCGGGGTGGTTAAAGAGAGAGAGAGAGAGAATGACAGATGGAGAGATGGTTAGAGGGTGAGAGAGTGGGATAATAACACTGAGAGAGGAGGGATTTAGGGAAATTAAGGATGGTCAAGGAGGTTACACCAAGGGATAGATATGATGGATTGAGTGAGATATATATATATATAGAGAGAGAGAGAGAGAGATGAAGGTTTGAACCACTGGATTGATTTAACACACGAAAGAGAGGGATGCATGGTTAGAGAGGGAAGGGGGGGATAGAGAGGGTTTATGGATGGTTTTATAGGCAGAGGAATGGTGAAGGAGAGAAATATAGATGGTTAGATAGAGAGAGGAAGAGAGGAAAGGAAATTTGGGGGGGGGAGAAGGGGATGGATAGAAGCGATGGGGGGAGAAAGTGAGGTAGGATTGAGTGAGAGGATGGAACACATGGAGGTAGAAGGAGAGGGATGGAGGGAGGAGGGAAGATAAAAAGGGTTTTAGTGGGAAGGAGGGGTAAAAAAGGAAGGGTTTTAGACGGAGGGAAGGGGGAGAGAAAGAGAGGGTTGATGGATGGTTTTAGAGGCAGATGCATGGTGAAGGAGAGAAATATCAATGGTTATATAGAGAGGGATGGAGAGAGGGTTTGTGGATTTGTTTGAGAGAGACAAAGGGGGAAGGTTGGTTATAGAGGAGGGGTGTGGTGTTCCAAGACCAAGAGGTGTGTAAGTTTGTTTGAGGGGGAATTGGTGAGATAAGGAAGGAGGGGGGAGAGAGG
>LPNX011085470.1:223487-384697 GCA_001517045.1 Pseudotsuga menziesii
GTGAGTGAGAGGATGGAACACATGGAGGTATAAGGAGAGGGATGTAGGGGTGAAGAGAGAAGGGAGAGAGAGGGAATGGGGAGAGAGAGAGATGGATGAAGGATGGTTATAGAGGTAGAGGGATGATGAAGGAAAGAAATAACAATGGACATAGGGTATGTGGATGTGTGTTATATAGAAAAAGGTGGGATGGTTCGTTATATAGGGAGAAAGTGTATGGTGTTTGAAGACCAATGTATATGTAAAATTGTTTTTTAAATTAACGTAGTGAAACACATATTCGTTATAACGCATATGTGTTATATCGCATATGCGATATAAAACACATATGCGTTATAACACATGTAATATGTGTATATCTATTTTGATGATTATCTTTGTTAACAGTTTACATGTTATGCTCCTTAATGGTTTTGTTGCAATGCGGCGTTAATGAGAAATTAAGCCACATTGCGACATTAATAAAGAATTATGCCACAAATCACATTCCATTTTTAATCGTTAATGTCGCATTATGTCATTAAGGGTTTTGTGGTATAACAACATTTTTTAAGGTTTTTGTTGTGTGTGGAAATCTTCCATGGTTATGTCACATTGCAACATTTATCTTCTCTTAGCGATCTAGAATTGCTACTTTCCTCAATATTTATGTATTATTACAACATTCATGGAGGGTTGTGTCACATTAAGATATAATGTGCTTATATATATTTTTATGTTCATCTTTGTTGACTTATTATGTACATGATTTGATTATGGTTAATTGTTGCTCACCATTATGAGCATAGTTTAAACATGCTTGACTATGGATAACCATTTTTCAATATTATTCCAAATGTGATATATAAAATATTTGTCATGAGTACATTAACACGAAGTATAATAAAATTTAAACAAACTATATGATTTCCATCAAGCATTATATGCTACATTATGAAATTCTTAAATGCTTATATTACATTAATACTACATTATGAAATTCTTAAATGCTTATGTTACATTAATACGTTAATGAAGAATTCACTTCCAACACATCATTATATATACCAAAATCACAATTATCCGTTGTTCGCTTCCAACACATGACCATATGAATGTATACAAAATTAAATATTTATTTACAAAGACATAATTAATCCATCTCCAATATAAATAAATATTTGGTGAAAGAGGCCCTCCTTACATTGCAAGGAATGCTAAACATTAGTTTGCAACTGAACTATATAATTAAGACTCATAACAAAATTGAAAATGAAAATGTAAGAATATTTATTTTCTTTCTTTGTGAAATAGTGAAAAAATGTTAATTATTTTAATTTAAAATAAAGATAAATGTATTTTAAAGAGTATTTGAACTTTAAAATTTTAAAAATAAAACTTAAGATAAAAATCAAAGTCATATTTAATCGAAAGTATTTGTTGTCTCGAGAGGCGCTTTACAACCCAGTATGAGGGAGATCTTGTAACGTTATGTGGAAGATGTTTGTCGATATTATGTTGTAACGTTTGTTACTAACAAAATAATAAAAAATAAAATTTTAATTATCCGCCAAAATAAATGCCGACCAGAAAAAACAAGCTAATATGGGGGAGATGTTGTAATGGTCCTACCTTACAAAAGAATAAAAAATATAAAATTGAATTATCAGCGAAAAAAATGTTGTCCTTTCCCTAAACAACCCATGGTTTTATTGTACATGATTTAGGAGGGCATTGCAAATGGTTTTAAAACCATGTGCAAGGCCTCCTAAACAACCCATGGTTTTATTGTACATGGTTTAGGAGGGCTTGCAAATGGTTTTAAGACCATGTGCAAGGGCTCCTAAACAACCCATAGTTTTAGGAGGGCCTTGCACGTGGTTTTAAAACCATGTATGGGGGAGATGTTGTAATGTTAATTACTAATAAAATAAAAAATAATTAAAATTATTATATATCAGCCATAAATAATATTAATATTAATAATAAAAATATTATATGTGAACCATAAATAATATTAAATATTAATAATAATAATATTATATGTCGGCCTTAACTAAAAAGATGTCTTCTGGTTCGAATCAAATCAATAGCTCCTTTAGTGAAATACTCAATAAGAGGTTTGTACCTCGATAGATTTGATCCCTCTCGGCCCTTGATAGAGCCTAGGATTTGGATCTATGCTCGTATATTTAATTTACTTCTTTATTAAAAATAAATCGACTTCTTAAATTAAGAAAAAGGTAATTATTCCATCCATCATATGTAAATTATTTTAAAACTTAATTAAATTTAATAAATTATGAAGATAAATATGGGTGGCTCCTTAAAATTATTGTGGTAAAAAGATTATTTTAACATAAAATTAATATGAGTTAATTTTTAATGAGAGTAAAAAAAGTATAGATTCATCTTAAATTTAGATTTATAAAACACCTACCAGGATCTAATTTCTTTATACGTTAAAAAAAATGATCACTCTAGTTTCTTTATATATTCAATTTTAAGGGGATCTTTATTTATTTTTAAATTCAAATTTATTCAATTTTAATTTTTTATTTTATAAAGTGGCATGATTATTTTAATTAATTTTTGTTTTTTTAACAATAGATTGAAGTTTAAGGTGATCTATATTCATAAAATAAAGTCTATTTGAACATTTTTGTATATTTATTTTGATGTTATCTTGTTTAATAAATGATATGTTATGATCTTCAATGATTGGTTGAAATACAACATTAATAAATAATTATGTCCATTGTAATATTAATAAAAAATGATGTCACATTTCACATTGTGTTATTAAGCCTTATTGGAATATTGTATCATTAAGGGTTATGCAATATGGTAACATTCTCTAAGGATTTTGTTGTGTGGCAATCTTCCATGGTTTTGTCATATTGCGATGTTTATTTTCTTTTAGGTATGTGAAATTTTTATTTTCTTCAATGATTATATGTATTATTACGACATTCATTCATTAAAGGTTGTCACATTTTGACCATGGTTAACTTGAGCTCACCATTATGAACATAGTTTAAACAAGTTTAATTATTAGTGTTCATTTTTCAATTTTAACCAAAATTTAGTGATACATGGAATATTTGTCATAAATAAAATAGAAAAATATGCAAATAAAATTTAAGTAAACTATGTCATGTTATGATGTTTATCAAGGATTATAATACATTATATCACATTAGGATCTTAATGAATAATTCACTTCCAACACATTAAAAAATACAAAATTAAATATTAATTTATTGCTTTCAAAGTTAGCTTCCAACTCAACCTCATATAATGTGGTTATATCTAATGTGATGTTCATATTTATTGACTTATTATGGGAGCAATCTATTTATTCCACGTTTTGGACTTAGAGTAGGTTTTGGTCTGAATTGTGTATTTTTTTTCTCGAAAAATCCAAATTTAGAAGTGTTTAAATTGTGTTTTTGAATAGAGAAATATAGTAAGCACCCTTGGCTACCCACATGAAACCCAAACTATGCAATGTTCATAACTAATATATGTGATTCTAAGATTTTTTAAAGATTTCCAACCAAATTCTAAACAAAATAAAATGGAAAATATGCTTAAAAAATGAAAGCATAAAATATTTAAATAAGGCCTTTATTATGTATAATTTTACTAAAAAAAGGTACCATTTTATTATATTTATTTATTCAAAATTTACAAGAATATCTAACTTTTCCACTATTTTTCTTTCTAAATAATACAAAGGAATTCGATTGTCTTTAATTTAAAATAAGGATAGAGTTATTTTAATGAATATTTAAATTTATTATTATTATTTTAAAGGTTTGTTCTTCTAATTTAAAATAAATAAATAAATCATATTATTAAAAAGTATTATAAATTTTATACTAATATATTTTATCAAATATTAAATTAAAAAAATAATAAATATTTATTTATTTTAATTTATATTCTTAATAAATATTTATTTATAAGAATAGAGGTTCAAAAGGAATATCTTCTTCATGGTTAAAATATAAAAATATCATCATTTATAATTAGGAAATTAAGGCTTAAGACTAGTCTAGATCCAAATCCTAGGTTCTATGAAGTATCGAGAGAAATCAATATCTCGAGGTGAAAACCTCTCCTAATGTATTGCACTGAAGAAGAAAAAAAATTATACTACTTAAAATTAAATAATCCAATAAATAAAAATGTATTGCCCAACTACTCGTGCAAATTACTTGCCCAATCACTAGCGCAAATGCTTTTCTCTTTTAAACAAGGTTTAATTGATGATGGTTTGGGAGAAACCATGAGATGCCTTGCGTGTTGAAAATATATAAATATTTGATTATACCATTAGTTTAATTGATGGTGGTTTGCCAGAAACCATGGGCTTCCTTGGGTGTTGAAAATATATAAGCGCAAAGTCAAATCCTCATTAAAAGCATATTTTATATTTTCATCCAAAGACATGTATATTATGTATAACAAAATGTAATTATGGAAAACCAAAAAAAAATGGTTATATGGGGTGGTAATGAGAAAATATTTCAAATTAGTTTTATTTATACAAAGGATAAGAGATTTAGAACACAAACGACACGATTTTTAATTTTAACTTTGTGTAGGCCGATATGTTGGGTATAAAATTTATTATTATTTTATTAAAGCGTCACGTAAAAACATGACAACATCTCCCCACACTAAGTTAGAGAAGGCCTCTCGACACAAAAACCTTTCGTTGGTACTATGCTCCTAGTTAGATCCGAAATCGTTTAAATGCACTCATTTTTTAGGAGAGAAATGATGAAGTGAAGGGGATTTACTTTTTTATCCCATCCTATATGGCACACGAATAGAAGGCACGAATTGTGCGGTGTAGATATAGCGGTCATACCTTGTAACCATAACTCGGTCATGTCCTTTTATTGACGCCCATAGGTTATAGAAGTTCGAAAACACTTCGACTCTTTGACACTTGCATTAGTTGACGATCAGGGACGACCCAAGGGAATGGGAGGGGTATCGTCTTTTCCCAGCATCTGTCCTTAAACTCCATTTCAATACATATAGAAATAAAGAAAGATTATGAAAATAAATGAATTTGCTCAGTTGATTTCCCCTCCTTGGCCCATGTTGGAAATATTAATTATGAGTTGTTGTGTGTTTTGTTTTTGCCAGTTTATGTTGGAAATATTAATTACGAGTTGTTGTGTGTTTTTCTTTTGCCAACTTACTCAGTTTTTCAGTGTGTTAGTCAACAAACCTGAGCATCTAGTCCTAAGTTGTCGTTTATTATATTATAAGTAAATTGTTACGTATGTTTCGTTCAAAAAATAAATTCTATTTGTGGAATTCTTAGTAGTTTCTAAAAAAAACTAGCAAGTTGTCTTTTTGAAGTCGATGAGTGTTTGTAACGTCAAAATATATACGATAGTAAATCTTAGATTTGAGCAAGAGTAGAGGATTGGAGCACAAGCTCTAGTATGTAAAATACTTGCAAAGTGTAAGGAGCTCAAGATTTCTATAAAGTTTGATGATGTAGAAGAATTCTAAGAGCACAAGCTATCTAGTTGAAAAGAAAATACACTCTATGAGAATTCAAAATTTGTATATGTGAATAATTCACGTTATGCACCTGTAACTTTTTGTGTTCCTCTAATATATATTAAATTTTTTCGTAAAGTTATGTAAGACTTTAAGAATGCAACTCATGTTTGGGAACTTATTTCATAATGAGTCATGTGAATGATATTCACATTTAATTTTTAAAGATTAAGAACTTGTAACATTTCATTGAAGATTTCTTATCGTGGAGTAACTTCAAAATGAGCTCCATATAATATAATAATATTTTTCTATTGATAGTTTAATATGGTGGGGAGGTTTCTCTGAAAGGATATAAAATGATAGAAGGTGAATTAATACTTTAAGGAACAAGTCATCGACGTATAACAGGAGCATTAGTGGTCTTTCGTCTTCAACCTTAAAGTAAAGGTTGTAATCCTCTTTACTCTTGGGAAATCCTAAGCTCATAAGGATGCTATCCATCATGTCATACCTTGTCATCAGTGCTTGTTTCAATCCATACAAATCCTTCTTCAATTTGAACACATGGGTCTTCCTTTCATGTGTCTTGAATCCCAGTGGTTGTTCCATGTACACTTCCTCCTTGACTACACCATCAAGAAAATTATCTTGACATCCATGTGGTGTATTTTCCATTTCATAATTGCTTTCAATTCAAGTATGGTCCTAATGGAAGTGTACCTTTCCATGGGTGCAAATGTCTCTTCGTAGTCTATGCCTTCTTTCTGTGAGAAGCCCTGTGCTATGAACTTTGCCTTGTACTTCTTGATGCTGCCATTTGTAGCATGCTTGATCTTGTAGATCCACTTTGAATTCACGACAGACTTCTTTTTTGGTCGTGAAACTATCTCCCAAACATCATTCTTCATGATCGAATGATATTCCTCAATCATTTCATCCTTCCATTCTTTTTATTCTGCAGCCTCTTCATAAGTGGAAGGTTATCTGTCAATCATGTCACACAGCAGTGTATTCCTTCTCGAGCGCCATACATTTATGCTTCTCGTATGAGCTCCAGTTCCTGTGCTAGGTTTCTCTTGTGGGAGTCATTCTTGAGGATTATCTCTACCAATTCTGGTGGTTTTTCCATGCCATGATCTTCATGGTCTTCTGGAATTCCTTCTCCAATTTCCATACCTCGGGCTCTCATATCTTCAAGTTCCTTGACCTCTTGAATATGTGTCCTCCTAGATCAGAAGTATGATGAGTCTTCATTAAATTTTACATCTCTACTGATGTTGATCTTCTTGAATCCTGGGAAGTAGATTCGGCAGGCCTTTGATGTATCATCGTATCCTATCAATATGCCCTTCCAGAAGGATCGATTTTGGCCCTTTTCTCCTTTGGCATATGTGTGTACATCGGGTAACCAAATATTCTCAAATGGTTGACTTCTTGTTTCTCTCCTCAAAAATCCTCTTCAGAAGTCTTGTTCTAGAGTACTCAATGAGGAGTATTGTTTTGTACATACAAAGTTGTCCTTGTTGCCTCCTCCCAATGGTGCATAGGAAGATCATGGTCATGCATGATCACTTTTGTTGCTTCCATGATGGTTTGGTTCTTTCATTATGCAACCCCATTGTACTGAGGATTGTATGGAGTGATAAAATCCCTCTTAATATCACACTCTTTGTATATTTCCTTGAATTATTTCCAAGTGAACTCTCCACCACTATCTGACGGTAGATTCTTGATCTTCGTATCAGTCTGGTTCTCTACGAAGGATTTGTATTCCTTCAACTTACTGAAAACTTCATTTTTCCCTTTCAAAAAATATATCCAAGTCTTGCATGATTAATCATCTATAAAGGAAACATAGTACACATACCCACTTAATAATATAGAATACATGGGTCCACATACATCCGAGTGTACTATCTCCAGTATTCATTTGGCCTCACTCTTACTGTTGGAAAATGTCTTCTTCGCATTATTTCCTTGTGCACATCCTTTTCAAATGCCTTCATTATTTTCCTGGATCTCTGGAAGCCTAGATATTTCTTTGATTGCCATCGGTAGTGCTATGTAGTGCACATGTGCAAGCCTTCGGTGCCATAGTTCACTTGGTTCAATTGACTCATGAACCAATGCTTGTTCAGGCTTCCCCTTTAGCTTGTACAATCCTTCGTCTTCTTTTGCAATCATTGTTGTGTCCTCTATAGTCTTCCCTTTGGGCCTCATCAAAACTTAGCCATCAACAAATGCAACTCTAATTCCATTTGCATCTAGTGAAAATATGGAGAGAATATTCTTCTTCAATCCTGGAACATATAGTACATCCTTCATCTTTAAGGATTTCCCGGAGTCAAGCTTGTACGAAGCTTCTCCACTCCCTTTTATGGGGCATTGGTGGTCATCCCCAAGTTTTACCTTGTGAGGTGACTCATGTTCAGACATATTGACGAATGATTCCCTTATATCCCATCATTTGTTTAGAAGCTCCACTATCCACAATCCAATCATTTCTTATGTGTGATATAGTGACAGTAAGTGTTGAGATTAGCACATACTCTTCATCTGAATCATCCTTCTCTCATCTTAATCTTTTTTTGTTGGTTCATCGTCTTCGTAAATGTGAGCATGGTGTCTCTTTTTCCTGATGGGACAATATCTTGCAAAGTGTCCCTTTTCATCACAAATAAAGTATCGAACATTGGAAGGATCTCTCTTGGTATTCTTTTGTTTCATGTCCTTCTTCTTGTTGTGATGAAAGTTCTCCTTCTTTTTGAAGTTCTTCCTGGTTTGAACTATGAGAGCTTGATCTTCAATTTCTCCCATATTCTCTTCTATTTTCATGAGTTGGGCTTCTTCTTATAAACATTATTCTTAGAGTCTATTGAAATATATGAGCCTCCTTCTTGCACAAATTCCTTGAATGAACATAACCCATTATCTAGGGAAACCATTCAAGGTAGTCATTACAATTTATCCTTATTTGACATTCTCTTCAACTGCTTCAAGTTGTTCTTTCATTTGAGCAACCCTTGTGAAGTAAGACTACATAGTCTAGAAGTTATTTATCTTCACATTCTTCAACAGGTTCCTCAAATTCATCTTCTAGTTGATGTTGTCCCCTTCGAACATATTTGTAAAAGCATCATATACTTCCTTGTTGAGTATGGTTGTCATTGATTTCAAAGAAGTTCAGTAATGACAAAGGAATAACCTTGAACATGATGACATGGTATGTAGGATGAAGTTGGCATAGATAAAATCAGCATGTTCTCCCTCATGCTCTGGATACTTCACCTTCCAAATTTGATGAAAGTAAGAATCCACCCTAGGTAACCTAAGGTTTTGAAAAACTGTCTAAGTGTCAACACAGTAGCTCATAAGGACATTTGCAAGAAGTAAATTGTTTGGTGGTCACATATGCAAGAATTAAACCTGCCAAAACAAGAAAAACCATGTTTTGACAAGTCTCAGATACATGAGATTAAGAGGATATTTTCATATGCAAATATATGAGGAGGATTGATCGATTCAATGATCAATTAATTGAGTTCTGAAATAACCATGGTACAGGATCATTGATCGACCATCGATCACTATAAGGATCGATGGAGATTCAAACACTAAATAGTGCTATAAGTGTTATAGGGATGAATGGTTGAGGACAAGGTAAGGTAGATTTCTATGGTCAGGATTGAATTCGGCACAAGAAGATACAAACATGTTAAAATTTCGGAGGAATTAGAACAATGCAAGTTGGATCAGAAAATCGAAGGACTACGATCCAAGAGTGACCATCAATAGATTGGGAAAGGATATGCAAAGGAAATATATGTGGAAGATAACATTCCAGAATACCAAAATGAATTTCTATGTTTGATAGCTAATCAAAGGACGATGATAATTCCACAAGAAATCGACGGCTCACAGAATTTGCAGAAGAATTTTTGTGGGAGATGAATTGCAGAAGTAGTATCAAGAAAAGTCGAAAAGGAGACCCGCAATACACAATTGTGGAAGGAAGGAGTTCCTGCATATTTTGGGAAGGATGATTGTGGAAATATCATTGTGTAAAGGGTAAATGTGGAAGCATGGTTAGAAAAAGTTGAAAGGTGGGCCCGCAACCCACAATTGTGGAAATAAGGAGTTCCTGCAAATTGCAAAAAGATCCTTGCAGAAGGTTAGTTGCGAAAAGATAGTTTGTGGAAAGACAAATGCAAAAATTTTGTTGTGTAAAGATAAATGTGGATATTAGATCGGTGGTGGGATCGTGATTTTTGTTAGATCGACGATCGAGGAGGATTCTGCTGCGTGAAAACAGGAGGAATATAATGACAAGATCGGGTCGCGGAATTTGAAAGTAATCACAGTGACATAATCTCTCATCAACGGACCAAAGCGATCTCTTAGAATATCAATACTCATAAGCTAATCCGTTAGGTGAAGGAGAGTAATATTGGAACTATTTATTATTAAGCAAGAGATAAAAAAAATAGAGTTTATTTTCCCTGTAGCGGAACATATTACTACAAACATATAAAGGATGACTGTAGATTCATGAAAAGTGATTGCAGACTTTAAAGGATGAGTGCATTTGAAAATGGAAATTTCTCGACTCTATGAAAATGGTGTTTAATGTTATTAATCAAACAGGATTAAAATATAAACAGAGTTTGTTAATAATTAAATACAGAAGTAAGGAAACACGTTTGATGAACATGCACGACTCCGTATTGAAAGGGTGCAACTATGAAACTCTAAAATGAAGAGATGTGTTTGTAAATAAAGACGAATGATGTTAAATGTATTTATAAGCAATATTTTGATTTTAGAATAGGTGTTTCTATAGTCCATATTGTAGCAGTAGCTAGGAGAAGTAGAGACGAGTGACATGAAGAATTATTTGTGATAGAGTTGAAGAATAAGAGACCTGGAAGATTGATAAAACATATCAGGGTGGCAGGGTGGTGCTAGGGTAGGAAACAAGCCTGCAGGGGGTTACAACCTCCTTCCAGTAGTGGCTAGAAAGCAGGTGTTTTTTTATCCTTGTCTATTGAAGTAGGGAAAAATTTGGGGCATTGATGCATCATTTATGTAGCAGTAGATAAACATTTTTGTAAAATTCAGCTTATTAATGAGTTTGAGATTGTAATTTTCTCCTTGAGGTTTCAATGATAAATTATGTGTCCTAAATTGTTTGATTCTTTGTGTGTCTTGTACTAATTTTTTTAATAAAATAAAAATAAGGCAATACTAATTCATGCCCCCCCTCTCAGTATTCCTGGATAATCCAACAATTGGTATTAGAGAATGTTCCTTCACTACAGTTCAATCACTGGAAGGAAGATCCTATTAAATACATGTATTGATCAACAAGAAGGGTTAGCCACCAATATAATGCCATTATTTACAAGAGATAACATGCATATTGGAGTGTAAGAACGAAGTGTCATATAATGTCTCTTGAATACAAAATCTAGAGGTTTGTTTAAAGAGAGTACTAAATACCAGACAACCTACCTATAGACAGAGATGAAATAAACCAATATGAGGCCAATGCAAAATCCTTGAATGTAATCTTGAGTAGGTTAAAAAATCAATTTTTGTGAAAGTCATGCAATGAAATATAGGGAAACATGCCTAGGAAAAAATAAAAATTGTCTATAAAGGAGTGTCCAAAGTCAAACAATCCAAACTTCAGACATACAAAGTACAATTTGAAAGTCTAAAAATGAAAGAGGAAGAAAATATTGCAGAATATGTTTTAAGAGTAGATGAAATTGTCAATGCTATTAGAGGCCTTGGTGGAGTAATAAAGGAGAGATAAATCATTAACAAAGTACTAAAAACCATGCCCATGAAGTATGACTCAAAGTATCTACCCTAGAAGAACGAGATGATCTTGACCTCATCACAGTAGATGAACTAAATGGGATCTTCATTGCATATGAGAGGAAAACATGACAAAATGAACCTTCAAGAAAAGAAGCATTAGTTAAGGTCTCAAAAGAATAAAACAAGTCTGAAACCCCAGCTAAGAATCACTCTAAGAATTTAGATGATGAAGAATCCCTGCTCATCAAGAAACTTGAGAGAGGTACATGCAAGTACACCGAAAAGCTACCTCTAAATTTTTTAATTGTGGAATAACCGGACACTTTTCTTCAAAATTTCCCTATCCTAAACAAGATGTTAGCGATGAGAGAGAAGCCTCAAAGAAGTTTAAAAAGGGAAAGACTTGAAATGAGAAGAATAATATCCTTTAATCTGTGGAAGATAGTGAAGAGAAAAGCACAATTGGAGATGAGGAAATAGAAACTCTATTCATGGGAATAGAAACTCAAGCTCAACATGGTGAATCAGATGAGGAAGGAGAAGTAGAACTAAAATTTGAACCCATTAGTGCTCTTGAAGAACTTGAAAAATGTAGGAAATAAAACAAAGAATCAAACTAAATCATTACTAACTTGAAGACCCATCTCCAAGTGGCCAATAATATTGAAGAGGAACTAGATTTGCAACTCAAAAAGAGAATACAAGAATCTGAAAGGCTTGAAGAAGAGATTATGCACCTTAGAAAGAAGTTTGATGAATAATCTATTAAGTCAAAATTTGAAAACAATTCAAAGAATCTAGATGACATCTTAAGTATCCAAATACCAACAAGAGATAAATCGGAATTAGGATATGAAAAAGAAAAGAAGTCAGAATGTTCCTCCCTCACAAACCAAGGTAGAAATAAAAGAAGCTATGTTGATGCACTAAAGAGTCCAATTCAAAAGAAAGAAATCAAGAAATATTATATATCCTCTCATGAAAAAGATAGAAATAATGTGGTGCCTAAAAGACCAATGACAAGCATATATTAGTAGATATGTTTTTTTCATTGCTACTATTTCAATTATTTTGGTCATAAATCCCTAAATTGCAGAGCAAATGGGAATTTTCGTGACTATAAGCAAGATACATCTAGTAACAAACCAAAAGTTAGAAACCACAACTTTTTTGCACCCCTTCAAAGATATGACAAAAGTTATCAATAACAAGATCAAAGATGAAAATGTGTTGTTAGTGGAAGACCTAAAGCATAATATCCTTAGTGTAAGTCAAACATGTGATTAAGAGCACATATGCACTTTTGACTCTAAGAAATGTGAAATCAGAAAAAGGATTCAGGAAGACTTGTTGGGACTACTGTAAGGAATTCAAGTAATGTATAAATCCTAGAAAATGAAGAACAATGCTACATGAGTATGATTGATGAAGGTTGGTTGTGGCATAGAAGGATGGGGCACTTAAACTTTGACAATCTTTTTAAATTAAGTAGGAAGGAAGTTGTAAGGGATTTTCCAAATATTGTGAAGCCTATAAATTCAGTTTTTAAACATTGTCAACATGGGAAGAAAACTAAAACCAACTTCAAAAAAAGGATCATATAACCTCACATCCATAGAAAAATATTTACACTAATCTTTGTGGACCAACAAGAACTAAAAACTTGTAAGGAGAGTATTATTTCATGTCGTTCATATATTACTATACAAGGATGACTTAGGTTACATTTCTCAAATAAAAATTAGAATCTTTTGAGAAATTTAAAAGTTTTAAAGAAAAAGTTGAGAATGAAACAAAATTGAAAATCATTTGTTTAAGTCAGATATAGGAGGTGAATTCACTTCAAATGAATTCAATGAATTTTGTGACACCCATGGAGTTAAAATAAAAAAATTGCAACCCCAAAGACACCTCAAAAAAATGGCGTTGTGGAAAGGGAAAACGAGACAGTCCAAGAAGCTTCCAGAACTATGCTAAATGAAACAAAACTTCCAGATGTGTATTGGAGAGAAGTAGTATATACAGTTGTTTATATACTTAACAGAGGACAACTCAGATTTAATAATGACAATACCCATTACCATCTATGGTATGGAAGATCACCTACCTCAGTCAAATATTTTAGAGTGTTTGGTAGCAAGTTCTACATAAAGATGAATGAAGATGACCTTGGTAAATTTGACTCTAGAACCGATGAAGTAATATTTTTAGAATATCCTTCCACCAAGAAAGCATATAGATGTTATAATAAAAGGATACACAAAATCATAGAAAGTGGATATGTAAGCGTAGATGAGATGAAAAGGAGAAGAATAAAAATACAAGATGTTGATGAAAAAACAAGTGGTGAAGAAGAGAAGTAAGTCTTGCAAAATGATGAAAGTAATCATGAAGAAGAAGAAGAAGAAGAAGAAGAATTGAAAAGAGAAGATTCACAAGAAAGTGAACATGAAGACTCTCTGAGACCTAATACAAAAGCTCCATCTAGAATAATACAAAAGAATCATCCTGACACACAAATCATAGGTGACAAAGATGCTGGAGTTAGTACAAGAAGAAAATTGATATTTAATGAAAAAGACTTACTATCAGTGGTGGAACCTAATAACTTTGAAGAATCTAGAAAATATGATGATTGGGTCAAATCCATGAATGAGGAGTTGGATCAAATTGAGAAGAACCAAACTTGGGAACTAGTTCTAAGACCTGCAAACAAGAATAATGTAGGAACCTAGTGGGTATTCAAAAACAAGTTCAATGAAAATGGAAAAGTGATAAGAAACAAAGCAATATTAGTGTGTAAAGGATATGCTCAAGTGGAGGGTATTAATTTTGAAAAAACCTTTGCACCTGTAGCAAGACTTGAAACAATCAGGATGTTTTTGCCATTTTCATGTTATAAAAAATTCAAATTATATCAAATGGATGTCAATCTGCAATTTTAAATGGGAAACTAGAACATAAAGTAATTTGCGAAGTACAACTTGAAGGTTTCCTCTTGTCAAAAAATAGACACTATGTTTGAAAACTAAAAAAGGCACTCTATGGTTTCAAGCAAGCCCAAGAGCATGGTTTTCAAGACTAGATAACCAATTGAAACAACAAGGATATAAAAGAGGATCCATTGATAGTAATCTCTACATAAAGATCAAAGATAAGAATATTGTCATTGGTGTTGTTTATGTGGATGATATCATATTTGGAAGCAATATACAAATACTAAGTGTAAACTTTTCTTCTAAAATGAAGAAGGAATTTAAAATGTCAACGTTGGGTGAATTAACATTCTTCTTGGGGTTATAAGTTTATCGATCAAACAAAGGAATCTTCATTTCCCAAACCAAGCACATCGAAGACATACTTAAGAAGTTTAATATGGAAGACTCAAATCCTATTAGTACTCCTATGATCATTGGTTGTAAGTTAAGCAAGAATGATAAGTCCTTGGAAGTGGATCATACCATGTATAGATCTATGATAGGCAGTATGCTATATGTGACAACTACAAGACCAGATGTGATGAAAGCTATAGGATGGGTTGCTAGATTTCAATCATCTCCCAAAGAAACATATGTGGTTGTCGTAAAAATGATTCTTAAATATCTAAAAGGAACTGTGCATTATGGTTTATAGTACTGAAAATATCAATACTTCACTTTAAGAGCATTCACTGATGCAGATTGGGTAGGAAGTGTTAATGACAGAAAGAGTACCAGTGGAGCAACATTATTTTTGGGAAATTGTTTGGTATCATGATTAAGCAAGAAATAATCCTCCATAGCACTATCTACAACAGGGGTTGAATATATTGTTGTTGCATCATGTTGTACTCAAGTCATTTGGATGAAGCAGACATTGAAATACCTACTTGTGAAGTATCAGCATCCAATAGTGATAGATTCTTACATTACAAGTTCCATAAACATATCAAAAAATATTTTCATGCACTCCAATACAAAGCACATCCCAATAAAATATCACTTTATAACATATCAAGTGTCTCAAAAAGTGGTCAAATTGGAATATATTGATACTAAAGAATAGCGTGTTGATAAATTCACTAAGCCACTACCCAAAGAATCATTTGAGCATCTTAGACATAAGTTGGGAGTAATCTAATTATAGTGAATAAAAAGGAAAAAGGGAAGCATGTCAAGGGGAGATATTTTGACAGGAGGAGTTGTTAGAAGGAATCCTTTGTCATTAATGTAAAAAGGGGAGAAAATTGGAAAATTGAGAAAAAATTCCCATCAGTGCCAAAGGGGGAGAATGTTGAGTATGGTTGTCATTGATCTCAAATAAGTTCAGTAATGACAAAGGAATAACCTTGGACATGATGACATGACATGTAGGATGAAGTTGGCATAAATAAAATTAGCATGTTGTCCCCAATGCTCTGGATACTTCACCTTCCAAATTTGATGAAAGTAAGAATCCACCCTAGATAACCTAAGGTTTTCAAAAACTGTCTAAGGGTCAGCACAAAAGCTGATATGGACATTTGCAAGAATTTAACTATCCGGTGGTCAAATATGCAAGAAGTAAACCTGCTAAAATGAGAAAAACCATGTTTTGATAAGTGTCAAATATAGGAGACTGAGAGGACATTTTCATATGCAAATCGATGAGGAGGATTAATTGATTCTCTTATCAATTAATTGAGTTCTGAAAAAACCATGGTACAGGGTCATTGATCAACCATTGATCACTGTAAGGATCGATGGAGATTCAAACACTAAGTAGTGCTTTAAGTGTTACAAGAATGAACAGTTGAGGACAAGGAAAGGTAGAGATTGATGGTCAGGATTGAATCCGGCACAATAAGATACGAGCTTGTTCAAATTTTGAAGGAATTAGAACAATGCAAGTTGGATCAGACAAATGAAGGACTATGATCCAAGAGTGGTCATCATTGGCTGGGGAAAGGATCCAAAAAGAAAATATGCGTGGAAGATAACATTTTGGAGCACCAAAATGAAGTTTTTTGTTTGATATCTAATAAAAGGATGAGGAGGATTCAACAGTTCACATGAATTGTGGAATAAGTTTTGCGTGAGATGAATTGTGGAAGTAGTTTCTAGGAAAGTCAAAAAGTAGACTCGCGATCTGCAATCTGCAATTGCGGAAGGAAGGAGCTCCCCCACATTGTGGAAAGGATGATTGAGGAAATATCATTTGGAAAAGGGTAAATGTGGAAGCCTGGTTTGAAAAAATTGAAAGGAAGGCCCGCAACCCGTAACCCACAATTATGGAAAGAAGAAGTTCACGCAGTTTGCGAAAGGTAAATTTTGGAAAGACAGTTTGCAGAAATACAAATGTGGAAAGTTCGTTGCGAAAATATAAATGCGGAAATATAACTGCAGATATTAGATCGATGGTTGGATCGTGATTGTTTTTAGATAAACGGTCGAGGAAGATTCCACTGCGTTGAAATACGCAGAAGATAGTGGAAAGATCGAGCAGCAAAATTTGAAAGTAATCATCATTCTATAATCTCTCATCAACAGATGAGAACGGTCACCTATAATATCAATGGTTGTAAGCTAATCTGCTAGGTGAAGGAGAGTAATATTGGAAATTCTTATTATTAAGCAAGAGATATAAAACATAGTTTGTTTTCCTTGTAGCATATTATATTATTGCAAACATATAAATAATGATGGTAGATTCATGAAAAGTGATTGCGGACTTTAAACGATGAGTGCTTTCAAAAATGGAAAATCAATGACTCTACGAAATAGGGTGTTTAATGTTATTGATTAAACATGATTAAAATATAAACAATTTTTTTAATAATTAAACAGATCAGTAAGGAAATGTGTTTGATGAACATGAACAACTCCATATTTAAAGGGTGCAACTGTGAAACTCTAGAATGAAGAGATGTGTTTGTAAAGAAAGACAAATGATGTTAAATGGATTTACAAGAAATATTTCGAGTTTAGAAAAGGTGTCCCTATAGTCAAGATCATAGCAGCATATAGGAGAGGCAGAGACCAATGACATGAAGAATTATCTGTGACAGAGTTGAATACTAAGAGATATGGAATATTAATAAAACATATCAAGGTAGCAGGGTGGTGCTAGGGCAGGAAGCAAGCCTGCAGGGGGTTGTAGCCTCCTTCTAGTAGTGTCTTGAAAATAGGGCATTGTTGCATCCTTGTATGTTGGAGCGGGTATAATAAATGGGTGTTGTAACACCCTTTTCTATTGAAGCATGCAAAAATATGGGGTGTTGATGCATCCTTTCTATAGCAACAGATAAACAATTTTGTAAAAATCATTTTATTAATGAGTTTGAGTTTGTGGTTTTCTCCTTGAGGTTTCCATGATAAAATTATGTGTCCTAACTTGTTTTATTCTTTGTGTGCCATGTACTAATTGTTTTAATAAAATAAAATAAAAGGAAATACTTATTCACCCCCCCCCCTCTTAGTATTGTTGGATAATCTAACATTCCATCAATATCTTGAATAAAGAAACATGGGGGATGAGGTGATCCTTAATAGAATATCCAATGATCCTCTTGGGCTTAGCCATGCTCCTCGTATGAGAATCCTTAGCCCCATATCCCTATGGTTCTAGAACTTCTTCAGTGATGTACTGATCCAAATCATTTTCTTCAAGGATAGGGGAGATTATGTACTTCCATGCACAGAAGTTATTATCTTCTCCAAGCTGGTCCTGAATTTGAGTATGGTGGTCATATTTTCAAATGAGAACCTCAAATAGAAATAGAAAATATTTAGATCTTACTCACTTGAGGTGTCTGACCTAGTTCTAGAGCTCGATAACCCAGGGTTTGTCATAGAAACCTTAATTTTTCAAACTTGGATTTTGGGAATTTATTTTGGACAAAAATATGCATATCCTTAAGCCAAGTTTCTAAGTAATGTCACTTTCTGAAAACTGAAGTGGGAAACCTCTGAACCTTGATTCCCTAGTTTCTCTTGGCACTATTGACAAGGTCAAAAATGAAACTTCTTCAAATATGAAATTGTTTCCACCAAAATATATTCGCTACTAAGGTGAGTTATCATAGTCCTCTTTTCTTGATGATCTGTGGAGAGAACACCTTAAACTAGGAATCCCTAGTTTGTGTTGTCATAGAGTGCCTTCTTTCAAGGAGGCTCTGATATCATGTTAGTTTTTCTTAGATCTTATTATATTAATTAGGATATTTCTCTAAAATAATAAAAAGTGTTGCAAGATGCATAAGATATAATAGATACAAAAAACACAAATATTTTCATGGGGGAAACCATAAAGGAGAAAACCCTGAAAACTTTTTTAGAATAATATAGTCATAAAGACTATATCATAATATTATCAAACCTAGTAATAAGAAGTATTCAACACCTATATATCTCTCCTTCGTTGTCTCTCTCTCTCTCTCATGCAAACCTGAGAGTGTGAGGTGTGTATAAATGAGGGAGAGAGCCTCCCTATTTATACCTTTCATGTGACTAACCAAATATATGATTGGGGACGACTTGTCTCACTAGTAGGGCCAACTTATCCTAGAGAGATTCCAAATACACATTACATGAAATCACATTGGGGACTATTTCCCTAACATACAACGGAGGTTATACCTCAAGGTATAGACACAATAAAGACAACTTGTAAGGAGGAAAACACAGCTCCAATGGCGGTGCAAAAGCATACAATGATAATATACGTCAGAATATCTTCTAAAGTTAGAAATACATCAACACTTTCCCAACTGTAGAGCTGTGTTATATCTCAGAGACATTGTTATAGGTATACCTCTCACTGTCACTTTATTTCCTTATTCATCCATAAAATTATAAGTTATTTTGTGACAGGAAAGTATGACATGATGTACATCCAACCAATCCATTCCAATCAATACATCATATGAAGCTAAACATGTGATGTTCAAGACTGCAAAGGTCCTCGACAGATTCATTTCAAAACGACACTTCCTTACTACTTATGTGACCTTCCTCTTGGTACATATAGCCAATTTCATTAGACCTATTGTCTTAAGCATGATTTCATTCAAGTAACATCTCTCAACTATGTTAGTTTCAATGTAACTATGGCTAGCTCCAAAATCAATCAAAATAGTTATAGTTACCTTAGAAATATTACATGTTATCTCAGTCATTCAAGACTGGTGATAAGCTTGTCTACCACCCAGGGATGCATAAATTCATTTATGAAGCCTTGGTGGAGAAGAGAAAGTTACAAGCTGAAAATTTTGATGGTTTCACAGTCATCATTGCACGTAAAAACTCTATGGACCGCACTAAATGGATTCCAAAGCTTCAAATTAGTCTAGGAAATCATACTATCACTAATAATTTTATGTAGTGAATATGGCTGATACAAATGTGGTTTTTGGAGTACAATGGTTGTATTATTTAGGGGATCATACAGTGAATTATCAAGTCCCTGAAATAAGGTTCAAAAATTCAAAATGGAAACCCATCTTGTTGAGGGGAATGCACACTTACCCAAATCAAGTGGTGTCCTCTCACAACATGAGGTCTATCTTGAGGCATGGAGACATTGAATGGGTTTTTGAATGTTTAATTTCATATCCTCAACCTCACTTGAATATTTCCAAGAATCCTAAGGATATAGAGAAACTATTGAGTAAGTATGAGAAGTGTTTGGATACATTCCCCCAGGAAGACCACCAGAGAGAGGAGTGGAGTGTATCATTGAGTTAGAGATAGGAACACAACCTATAAAAATGAAGCCCTGTAGACATCCCAAAAGGATTTGATATGATATTTAAGCTAGGATATTAAATAAATCTTGGAGTTGGGTCTCATAAGACCTAGTTCCATTCCATATGCTTCTTCGTTTGTTATGGTAAAGAAAAAATATGGAAATTTGAGAATGTGCATTGATTTTAGAGCATTAAACAAGAATACAATAAAGAATAGATACCCAATCCCAAGGATTGATGAGCTCATGTATGAGCTCCACGAGGAAATTTCTTCTCAAAGATTGACCTTATATCTAGTTGTCATCAAATTCGAATGAGGGAAGAAGACATAACAAAGACTACTTTCATATGCCACTATGATTACTTTGAGTGTGTTTGCATGCCCTTTGGCTTGAAAAATGCACCTGCCACATTCCAATCATGCATTAAAAATATCTTCCACGAGAAACTTTGTAATTTTGTACTATTTTTCTTTGATGACATTCTTATTTACAGTAAAACTTGGAAGGAACATTTGCACCATCTAGAAGAGGTATTAAAAATTATGCATGATCAATATTTGTTTGCTAAGCTGTCAAAATGTAATTTTGGTTTGACAGAGCTCTTATATCTTGGACACATCATTGGTCAATATGGTGTGAAGGTGGATATAGAGAAAATAAGATCCATTTTAGAGTGGCCTCGTCCCAAAATTCTCACTGAATTAAGAGGATTCATTGGAATTTGCACCTACTATAGAAAGTTTGTGAAGGGGTTCTCCAAACTCACTTCACTTATCACTAAGTTGAAAAAGAAATATGCTTTTCAATGGCATGAAGGGGATGAAAAATATTTCCAAATAATTAAGGAGGTAATAAGAAACTTTCCTATTCTAATCCTTGCCTTATTTTTCTAAACCATTTGTCTTGGAATGTGATGCATCAGGAGAAGGCATTGGAGCAGTCCTAAAACAAGGGAAACACCCAATAACTTTTGATATTAGGAAGATACATACATGTGAGAATATTTACTCCATTTATGATAAAAAAAATGTTATCTGTATTGCATTCTTTGATCAAGTTTAGACAATACTTGGTAAAAAACAAATTTGTGGTCAAAATTGACCATAATAGCTTAATGTACTTCCTCACTCAAAAGGATCTAAATGAAAGGAAGCAAAAGTGGGTGAGTAATATTCAAGAATTTGAATTCAATATTGAATATGTGAAGGGAAAACATAATGTGGTAGTTGATGCATTATCTAGAAGACCTTATATTTCTCTAATGGATGTAGCAGAAAATTGGAAAGCCACATTAGAAGTAAAGTATGCCAAGGATAAATGTTCTTATGAACGTTTTGATGGGAATAACGATGATTATAGGTATAAGGAGTTGGATGGAATCATATACTACAATTATAGAACCCATTTGTCCCTAATTCAAGTTTTAAGGATAAAATTTTAAAGAAATCTCATGATTCTCCTCTAGCGGGTCACCCGAGTTTATTCAAAACATACCAAAGGTTGAGGGAAAGATTCTCCTAGAAAGAGTTGAAGGCTGATGTTCTAAAGTATGTTAATGAATACCCCACATGTCAGAAAAATAAAGTGGATCACACTCATCCAGGTTGTCTCTTATATCCCTTTTCTATTCCAGAACAAAAATGGGAGAGCATTTCCATGGACTTCATCACTGGTTTTCCCAAAGTATTTGGTAAGGATTGCATATTTGTGGTGGTGGATAGGCTCACTAAATTTTCTCATATATTTTTTGTTACTACCACTTTCAGTGCTATACAAGTGGCTGAACGATTTTTAAAGAAATTTTCGGATTGCATGGGCTTCCTAAGAGCATTAGTAGATTTTTTAGTGCATTTTGCCAAGAACTATTCAAAATGGAGGGGACAAACTTGACACCTAGGAAAAGCTATCGTCCCAAAACTGATGTAAAAATAGAGAGGGTGAATCAATGGTTGTAAATATACTTGAGGAACTATGTTAGTGGGAAAAAAAAGGCATGGATAAAACGGTTGCATTTGGGTGAGTTTTGTTACAATGCTACTTTCCAAATATCCATTGGCATGTCTCCTTTAAAAGAACTTTATGGTCATGATGCGTCCACTTTTATTGAACAAATTTTTTGTGATAGTAGAGCTCTAAAGGATAAGGATTGGATTGAAGAAATTCAAGAAATTTTGAAGGTTTTGAAAGATAACTTGCAGGTCGCTCAAAATGAGCAAAAACTATATGCAGACCAACATAGAGTGGAGAGGAAAGTCCAGGTGAATGACTTGGTGTATTTGAGGTTGAAGGCCTACAAACAAACCACCATAAAGGGTAAAGGTTTGTAAAATATCAAACAAATATTTTATGGTCCCTACAAAATGATTCGAAAAGTTGGAGAAGTGGCATATCAATTGGAGCTTCCCATGGGAAGCAAAATTCATAATGTATTTCATGTTTATTTTCTTAAGAAGGTTATAGGGAATCATATTTTAGTTTCATACACGTTACCACATTTGGATGATGAAGGGAAACTTGTTCTCATTCCATACAAAATCTTGAGAACAAGGGAGAGAAGGCTACGAAGCAAAACAATAAAAGAATATTTGGTACAATGGAAGGATTTTCCTAGCGAGGAAGCCACTTGGGAATATGAAAAAAAAAATTAGTGTCCAAACTTGGAATTTATTAAGGACAACCAATATTGGGTGGGAGGATTGTCATGTCCCCATCCTAATGATTCTATTAGTTGACAATGTTTCACCCACCTACTAGTTCCTTAGGTTGGGGAGGAGGTGTTGGAGGAGCTAGTCGGTGAGCCGACTAGTCGAATAGCCGACTAATTGGAGATTAGGTCGGTTGCATGAGGTCATGTCGGTTGACCGAACCGACAAGTAGTTATATGTAACTATTTGTAAATCATATATATTTGGCTATTGAGCTATATGAGAACTTGGTTCAGTTCTGTGTATGTATGGACCCTCATGTTATAATATAATTTGTTACTTCCTTATCTATGTTCTTGTCTCTTGTGTATGTTATGTCTATATGATTCCATGTGTATTATTGGTAACCTTTTGTGATCTGTGAGATTACAACATTGGTTTCGTTGCCGGAAGTCCATATACGAACGTAATGGCCATAAGCAAATGATATCAGAACAGGAGATTAAGAACTGGTGGGGAGCATAAGATAGAAAATTATTTGCAGAACTACGCAAGGAGAAACAGATTGACCATTGCTCAGGCGAAGGAGAAATTATTCACCAAAACACATGTAGAATAGGTACCTCAGCTTTTGAAAAAACTTCTGGATGGAAAAGCCGGAAGCAACTAAGGACCAGGAGCTGTTGGAGAAACTTATTCAAGGGGGACGAACAAACCTAACGGAGTGGTTTGAAAAGATCACAAATGAATTCTGCAAGGAACAAGCTGTGGAAGAAAGAACTTGGGTCGAAAGCGTCTAGAAAATGTTTTATACAGACCTCACCAAGCATTTCCTTTTCTCCTTACTAACCCTTTTATTCAAATTCCTAATAGAAAAGGGAGCGATCCATCTAGTAGAACCTCGTTCATCACTACGCAAACCGCCAACAAATTTTAACTGGGCAGAGAAACAAAAGAAGTGGGAAAAATTCATTGCCGAAAGGGAGTGGGAGTATTTCCTAAGAAAATAAACAAAACTATCCGATCTTTCTAAACCGTCGGGTAGGCTATGGGGGGGTAGCTGGGGATGTGTCAAGATAAAGTAAGAAGGATTCTAGTCGACCAAAGAAAATACCATCACCAGCAATGAAAAGTCAACCTAAAAAGGAAATCAAACGAATAGTGACACACAAAGGTATGGCAGATTTACAGACAGTAGAAAGAGAGAAGAGCCTGAAAAGAAGGGAAGAAAGAAGAGAACAGGATATAGCCCTGCAAAGAGGGATGACTACTAGGGTGACAGACCAAGAAATAAATACACTAGATTCGGGTCATGACCGACAGGAAGAAGGCGTAGATGAAGAAGCATCACCCATGGAAGAAGACTTGTGGATAGAGAAGTGAGAAGCTCTCCAAATAGAAATTCCCCAAGAGATAAGACCTCTATCTCCAATGAATCCGAGTACCAATATACAGTCCATTGTCGAAGAAGACCTACGAATAAGAGCTGGTGAGTTTGGTATATGGAGCCGACTAGACGACGAAGTAAACGATGATAATCATCTAGTGATCTATCGAATAGAGGAAGGAAACTGGGAAACACTTCAGACGTACCCTTACAACCGAAGTATCCACTTGCTTTACCCGACACATGAAGGAGCACCCCCCTACCAAACACAGCTTTTCAAAATACGAAACAGCCTGACATGCAAACAAATTAGTGCAACTTGACATCGATAGGAGAATTCGACCTGAACCGACTACGTGTCAAAGAAGAAACGACAAATAAAATGACCAACGAGAACAAAAGTTTCGTTGACGACAGTTCCGCACAGCAAGACAAACAAGATATCCCACTACCTCCACCACCGCCACCTCCTGGAGGAGAAAGTGACAACGATACCAACATGGGTCACGGATCAGCACATATCCCTCTATACGAGGGTGATGAATATCCTAGATGACATTGGTTTGTTTGTGAGTAAATATGGGAGGAAAATCAAGTTACGATCGAAGAACGACAGATGGCACAGTTCGTCGATGCCTTGAGGAAAAGAGCACTAATGTGGTACATGACCTATATCGAGAGAACTCCCCAAGCATCTAAAGCAGATATTAAAGAAAAATTCTTGTCTTTCTTTAAAACTCTAGATGTAAAACATTTGGCAACCAAGAAAGTAACAAATAATATAAACAGTTTGTGGCCTCGTCCCAAAATTCTCGCTGAATTAAGAGGAGTCATTGGAATTTGCACCTACTATAGAAAGTTTGTGAAGGGGTTCTCCCAACTCAATTCACTTATCACTAAGTTGAAAAAAAAATATTCTTTCCAATGGCATGAAGGGGATGAAAAATATTTCCAAATAAATAAGGAGGTAATAAGAAACTTTCCTATTCTAGCCTTGCCTTATTTTTCTAAATCATTTGTCTTGGAATGTGATGCATCAGGAGAAGGCTTTGGAGCAGTCCTAAAACAAGGGAAACACCCGATAACTTTTGATATTAGGAAGATACATACACGTGAGAATATTTACTCCATTTATGATAAAGAAATGTTATCCATATTTCATTCTTTGATCAAGTTTAGACAATACTTGGTAGGAAACAAATTTGTGGTCAAAATTGACCATAACAGCTTAATGTACTTTCTCACTCAAAAGGATCTAAATGAAAGGAAGCAAAAGTGGGTGAGTAATATTCAAGAATTTGAATTTGATATTGAATATGTGAAGGGAAAAAATAATGTGGTAGTTGATACGTTATCTAGAATACCTTCTATTTCTTTAATGGATGTAGCAGAAAATTGGAAGGCCACATTAGAAGTAAAGTATGCCAAGGATAAATGTTCTTATGAAATTTTTGATGGGAATAACAATTATTATAGGTATAAGGTGTTGGAAGGAATCATATACTACAAGTATAGAATCTATTTGGTCCCTAATTCAAGTTTTAAGAATAAAATTTTAAAGAAATCTCATAATTCTCCTCTAGCGGGTCACCCTAGTTTATTCAAAACATACCAAAGGTTGAGGGAAATATTCTCCTAGAAAGAGTTGAAGGCTAATGTTCTGAAGTATGTTAATGAATACCCCACATGTTATAAAAATAAAGTGGATCACACTCATCAGGTTGTCTCTTACATCCCTTTTCTATTCCAGAACAAAAATGGGAGAGCATTTCCATGGACTTCGTCACAGGTTTGCCCAAAGTAGTTGGTAAGGATTGCATATTTGTGGTGGTGGATAGGATCACTAAATTTTCTCATTTATTTTTTGTTACTACTACTTTCAGTGCTATACAAGTGGCTGAACTATTTTTTAAAGAAGTTTTCGGATTGCATGGGCTTCCTAAGAGTATTGTTAGTGACAAAGATAGTAGATTTTTTAGTGCATTTTAGCAAGAACTCTTCAAAATGGACAAGACAAACTTGACACCTAGGAAAATATATCATCCCAAAACTGATGTAAAAATAGAGAGGGTGAATCAATGGTTGTAAATCTACTTGAGGAACTATGTTAGTGGGCAGCAAAAGGCATGGATAAAACGGTTGCATTTGGGTGAGTTTTGTTACAATGCTACTTTCCAAATATCCATTGGAATGTCTCCTTTCAAAGCACTTTATGGTCATGATGCGTCCACTTTTATTGACCACATTTTTTGTTATAGTAGAGCTCTAAAGGATAAGGATTGGATTGAAGAAAGTCAAGAAATTTTGAAGGTTTTGAAAGATAACTTGCAAGTTGCTCAAAATGAGCAAAAAATATATGCATACCAACATAGAGTGGAGAGGAAAGTCCAGGTGAATGACTTGGTGTATTTGAGGTTGAAGGCCTACAAACAAACCACCATAAAGGGTAAAGGTTTAGAAAATATCAAACCAATATTTTATGGTCCCTACAAAGTGATTCGAAAAGTTGGAGAAGTGGCCTATCAATTGGAGCTTCCCATGGGAAGCAAAATTCATAATGTATTTCATGTTTCTCTTCTTAAGAAGGTTATAGGGAATCATTTTTTTAGTTTCATATACTTTACCACCTTTGGATGATGAAGGGAAACTTGTTCTCATTCCATACAAAATCTTGAGAACAAGGGAGAGAAGGCTACAAAGCAAAACAATAAAAGAATATTTGGTACAATGGAAGGATTTTCCTAGTGAGGAAGCCACTTGGGAATATGAAAAAATTTTGCAATGTCCAAACTTGGAATTTCTTGAGGACAACCAATATTGGGTGGGAGGACTGTCATGTCCCCATCCTAATGAGTCTATTAGTTGACAATGTTTCACCCACCTACTAGTTCCTTAGGTTGGGGAGTAAGTGTTGGAGGAGCTAGTCAGTGAGCCGACAAGTCGAATAGCTAACTAATTGGAGATTAGGTCGGCCGCATGAGGTCGTGTCGGTTGACCGAACCGATAGGTAGTTATATGTAACTGTTTTTAAATCATATATATTAGGCTATTGAGCCATATGAGAACTTGGTTTAGTTCTGTGTATGTATGGACCCTCATGTTATAATATAATAGATTACTTCCTTATCTTTAACTGCAAAACTACGAAGCAGTCTACCAAACGAACACAGTCACGTAGAATAGCGATAACACCCATCGAAGCAATGATCAAAATGAGCCAAATAATCAAAGATATGAAGGTCGTCGATATGAGCGCTGGTTCGACAACCGTCGTGGAGGATATGGAGGTCGAGGACGATTTTCAGGAAATCACGACAATTGACCATGATGGCCCATCTAGTGCTTTACATGCTACAAAGAAGGCCATCGATATGCAGACTGGTCATACAAGGATAGAACCGATCTAAATTTTTGTACTAGCTATGGTGTAGGCAATCACTGATTAGAGGATTGTCCCACAATGCTCGACAAAATAAATAAAAAGAAAAATGTTAATGTCTTGTCGTGTGTTCAAAAACATGATGTAATAAATACAAAGAACCTGCACATAGTAACCCAACAAGGGACAATAATTGGGATTAATAATCCATGTATAAGTAAAATCAAAGAAACGAACGACTATCCTAACCCAGCTAAACAAAAACAATTATATAACGATGCAACAAATGTTTTTAAAGAATTTTTTAGACAAGAAGAAGCCGATTATAGTCGACAAAACACAGTTAAAGAATTAATACGCTTAGTATAGGATGATAAAGTGGTATTTCAATTCATTGACTTGTTGTATAATATGAAGCATAATAATAATACAGAAAAACAAACCACAAACATATGCAATCTACACCAAAAATACAAGAGTGATGTCGACCCACTTGTCGACCTAGAAATCGAAGGATACCATGTTCGACAAGTTGTACTCGACTTCGGTTCACAAGTAAATATTATGACTCGTGACACTTGGGAACAGTTGGGTAGACCTCGACTATATGAGTCAGGCATATACCTCAAGTTAGTCGACCAAGGTCTGATTGAACCCATTGGAGTTTGGAGAAATGTCGATACGACAATAAAAGGGATATCGACCAAAGTCGACTTTGAAATTATTGACCCTAAGGAAGGATCCAATTCCTTCTTAGCTTTAGTGGGTCGACCTTGCGGAAGAAAAATGAAAGCATCAATATTCCTAGACAAAGAAAGGATAAAACTAAAAGGGAATCGACAAAATGTCATAGTACCTATCCATCCTTCCCAAGGGGAACCTTGGATGGAACCTATTGATGAAGAAGTCGACATCCAACAACTATATCAAATACAAAATAACGAAGACTACACAGAACCCAATATCTATGGCGAGCTTCACTTAGAAAATCAAGATTCAGTAGGATATAATTCAGACGCAGAGTTATATGACTGGGAAGTTGAAAACTACGAGACCCAAGCAAGAGGTTGTTGGACCATTCAGGCGATACAGAAGAAACCAGTCCAACAATGTTTTTTAGTCTCCATCATCCCAAAAATATTTGAAAAGAAAAGTAGGGAATATACCTTAACCCCAACAAATATAAGTATCAAACATATCCCAAGGTATAAAGAAAGAGAATCCCCAGTTATGCATATAGAACAAGTATCTAAGAACATAGGTGAACATGGATGACTACAAAGCTTGGTAGAAACCTTTACAGGACAAGTTGCTCGATGGTGGGATACCCATCAATCAAGATTGCAAACATGGACAACAGCTTCGACTTACTTCGTAGAAATATTCGGAGGAAAGAAGCTAACCATACAGGCACAAATACAAGTGTTCATCCAAGGACAAAACCCAGAGGAGCACATAAGAACATGCGAAAGAGAATGGAGAAGACTTGGGTATAAAGACGAATGTACATGGCCACACCTATTTCCTTCTACGCTAGATGACTTACCAAACAAATAGTATAAAATGGAAGAAGCACGAGATGAAACATTTCAATGGAACGAACTTAGAGAGAACTTCACTAAGGACTTCAATTTCATACCGCAGAATGAAAAGTTAGTCAAAACTGCAAAACAAATAAAAACATTTATAGAACCGATCGGGAACAACAATCTGATACAAAAATATGATTGACCAACAGTACCATGTAATAACATACAAACCAATATAATACCACAGTCGACAAGACTACAAATGGAAAACAAAATACGGAAGTGAAAATCTTTCAATGGAAATCATATCACTCAGAAACAACAAAACCAATTCGCACAATATTTAAAGTCAACACAACCAACAAAGAAGATACCGACCAAATGCCTGCAGCAGACTTTCCTGCTACATTCTCACAATTCAAAGAAGGGAGTCGACAAATCAATGAAGCTAAAGCACCAGAATGGTTAGATTCCAAAGTTAAAACTAAAAAGTTTGACATATCAAATGATGATCGACAAAAAATGGCAAAAATTGGCAATTACTGGAGCGAAGAACAAATGACTGAAATAGTAAGCCTACTAAAAGAATTCCAGGATGTCTTTGCTAGAGACTATAAACATCTCAAAGGACTAGTCCATGAAATGGGCGAGATGAAGATCGACATCAAACCCGATGCCTGACCCGTAAAGAAGAGGCCATACAAATTAGCTCATAAATACAAAGAGACTGCCATAACCAAGTTTCTGCAGTTATGAAAGGGGATTTATTCATCTCCACATGAAAATGCCATTTGACCGAAGAGAGGGATGGATTACCATCGACACATACACAGCAAGAAATCAAACCAGTACTTCAACACATTCACAGCATATAAAATATACAGATTAAAGCATATATCCCATCATTGTTATTGACATTCCATAATATTATATCAATATAAGTGCGACAAACTCATAAAGATTCAAACACAAGATTCAAACATCAAAGACACAGATATTTAACATGGAAACTCATACAGTAAAAACCACAAAAGTGTTCTTCATCTGGCATGAGTAATATTTGGAACACTTATGGTCTGCGCACACAACTTGCAGACTTCTCTCATAATCTTATTTACAATGAATGATTTTTCTATGTATTTTTCATGCTCTCATGTTTTTTTTCTTCTTTCTATCGACATCTCTATCAAGGTCCCTCTCATAATCATCTTTCTATCGAGCTCTATCTCCAATTAGAGTCATGAAATATCATAGACGTGGATTGAGAGTCATCCAACCGTCATTCGCACATAGCATGGATTGAGATTCATCCAACCATTATCTACACATAGCACGGATCAAGATTCATGGGTCTAGAGTCGCCCACAAATAGCATGGATCGACCTTATATACATCTTACAATTCTTGTTCCAACCGTCGACTAGTTCTCAACTAACAGTCGACTAGTTGTTCTAACTACAATCATGCCCATTCCCAAAATAGACTATTTAGTCTAACTTAGCTCATCGTTACATTTTTTTCCTCAAAATATGTCGAATTCCCAAAATCGAATTACTCTTCTCCTTTTCTCATCATGGGCTTGCTCGCCTTGCGACTAGACTCTCCACAATTCTGACCAAAACTGGTATGCACTTTACTATGGCCAACACACACATGTCACCCATGCATCTAATTTAAATTACAAATGCACATTTTGTTTTTTTATTTTTATTTATTACTTGGCATTTTTAATACTACAATGTCCTATTATTCTTATACTAATGTCTAAGGTTGGGGTGTTACAATCTATGTGCTTTTAGCTTAAAATGCTTTTTCTAATTGAAATATTTTTTCTAATCCCCAACCCCCCAAATCCTTTGGTACTACTAATATTTTATGCTTTACCCAATAAAAACCTTTATTTTCTCGATATCTAGACCAAATGAATATATAACTAAGTCAATTAATTAGTTTGAGTACTCCTTTATGTATCTAAGAGAAAGAATTCCAATAAACTAGAATGGTCTCAATTACTAGCATGAATAGTACCAACCTACCTCCACAGTAAATCCAATGGTTGTACGATAAGTTCAACTCCTTCTCAACCCTCAAAACTATCCATGTCCAAACCTTATTCTGATAATGATTTGATTCAAGTATAAATTTCATATATTTTAAACCATCATACAAATCTAGAATGGCCATGTGAAGAAAGTAGTAATATATACTTGTTCTTCATCAATTAACCTAAATAGGAAATGGAATATTTATCCATATTTATTTGTATACATGAAGAAAAATATTAAAGTTATAAATCTCCTTTAGTTATGTAGCACATGTCCATAATCCTTCACAAAAAAATTATCATTAACAAAAAAACAAATATTATGAGCTACATGAATTTCCAAGTTTATACCTTTTTATCCTCGAATGCCTCTTTAAAGGTTCTACTTAAACCCTCTAATACAAAAATGAACAAATAGGAAGAAAGTGGACAACCCTTCATGATGACTCTCTCATGCCTAAATAATGGGATTACAAACCCATTTATAAGATTTGAACAGAAAATTGAGGTGATGCACATCATGACCCATGTCACAAAAGGACCAAAACAATCCAAATGAATAAGTAATATTTTGATATAAAGTTAGCTTACTCTATCACATGCCTTTAAAAAATCCACCCTTCCTACGACATCCTTCAGTTTCTTGATATTTATAGAGTGAGAACATTATTTCGTAACACCAACTACTTTGTGAATTTGTTTTCCTTCTAGAAAAATGATTTGTTTTACAGATATAGTGTTAGACACAATGGTATTAACCCTTATGTGAATAATTTTGCTATGGTTTTATAAATACAATTACGTAGATAAATTAGTCTCAAACTAATCAAGCGAGTAGGGATTGTTATATTTGGATATAAGTGCTATAAAGGTATAAATGCAAGTACAAGAGCTCTCTATTTAGTCAGGTTCATTCGACGTAGAAATGCAAGTATCTTATATAAATGTATTCTTTCTTTTAAAAGGAAAGGTCAACATCTCTCTCTATGCGAGATCATATATCGATGCATTTGGGGAGGACGTCTCCATGGCGAATTTGCATGAATCTCCATTCCACTTAAAGCAAGGACTCCTGGCCGGCAGAGATACACATTTTGAAAGGGTATAGTTTCTGAACAAGAATCTCCATTTTCTTATCCCAATGCGAGAGTAGTTCGTCTGACCCCAGAAATAGTAAATTTTATTATTCAAAAATAGAAAATTAGAAAGCTTTGAAACTGGAGCCAACTCTTCTTTCCTGGCCAAACAAACAAACTAACTAAAGCTATCTAAATGTTGCTAGTGGATGATGATTCTCTACAACCTTCTAATACCTTATTCAATGAGATCCATACAGCGGAAAAGGAATTCTATAGGAATCCCATGAGTGCTTGGCATTTTTTATTTTTTGAAAAACTTGAAGAGAAACTAATAACTCATCCATTTCATCCTCATCCATAGCAAATTGATTATCCTAGGCATGACTGAGACTAGGAAATTATGAAGATATTATAATGAATATATTGAACATCTATTTATGCTCTATCAAGAAAACTATCTCCATGGAGCGATCCCGATTTGCAATCTTCCAAATTGAATTAACGGTTTCCTTAAAATTTACAAAATTGTGAAGGTACCTTGTATTTCAATGACCACCAGACTGTAGCCAAAGGGATCGAAATTTTATTCATCACATGATCTCCTTTCCCAATAATAATTTCATATTCTTGTCTTCTAATTCCAATAGTTCAGAGTCGGAATCATCTCTAAGGAAACCAGATTCTTCACTAAGTTAGTTCATGCTTCTAAAGGTTATTTTGTGAAAAAAAAGATAAAATATCATTCATAAGTTATTAAATCCTAGTTCTGCATCCACTCATTGCAAAATGCAATTGTTGCCTCTATTGTTATTGTCAACTTTGTTTAGCCTTGCTACGTATATCAATATTTGGGAATCATGTCCAAAAAGAATTTGGAGTTTTGAAAACTAGTCCAAGGGAAGCCTCAATCTGGTGGAGAGGATTATCTTGCTCTATAATATTACCACATATCTAAGAGAAGCATGTTTTTTAAAACATATTTGCAATCAAAAGTGCAAGAGCCACTTTTAGAGTAAAGGCCTTTTAGTTTAATGGAGAGTTACCAATATGGTCCTTATGAAGTTATACTAGCCAACAATTAGGGATTGAATATGCCACAAAAGGATACTACCCAATTTCCAAGCACTAAAATATTTCACTCACAAAGTTTTAAGCAATAGGGCCATCTTGATATAAAAAATGCAACAAAGGAAAACCTCAGAGAGAACTAAGTGTGACACAATTTATGTTTCAAGCTAATGAGTCCAATGTTCAGCTAGAACCTAGAAGTTCTCATTTCTAGGAGTTGTGATAGAATACACAAATTGATTTTCACATGCATTTGATTTATACAGAGAGGATACATTAATTTTCCATGCATGTGACTTATTGCCTCATTCTACCAGAAATATGGGTGTGGCCTAAGAAATGAATTTTCTCTACAACAAGAGATATATAGTCAAATCCCAACACATATCATCATATTTTTTGTGTTAAATAGTTCATATATGTTATAAATTTATTTCTTTAATATCAAGAAAAATGAAACTTCGAGGAAAAATACAATCTAGGTGGTTGTGGCCATAAAGGATTTTGAGTATTTGAACCAGGATTTGCTACCAAATGTAACATCCCATTTTTATTTTCATTTTTTAAAACTCATTGAATGGAAAATTTCTTGGGAAAATAATCAAAAAATAACTAGTATATCAAGTGTATATTCATCAATCAAATACCATTAGATAACTTGTAGAAACTAAGAGTTGTAATCCAAAGAGAAGAATCTCTACTTACCTGATCAATGACCAACTTAACAAATTTTTCATGCAAACCTTGTCCTCCTTCAATCGCTCACTCCTCTGTCCACAATAACAATTGGGGAGACAGATATCCACCCAACCAATCCCCAATAGCAATTGAGGTCCCCAAACCCTCAACAATTAACACTGTGAGAAACCATGTGATACCTTAAGCCATCTCTATCAACTTCTATTCCACCCCTTCCTTATTCTTCCTCTTAAGGAGTGAACAAATAAAATAAAACCAACACAACAAGAAACAAACATCAAAGATCAACCAGCAAGACTGGATTCCCTACCTATTCGTATTTCCTCATTTTATTACTTAATTTCCAAATTTTACTCAATTTGTTAATTTTGCATGGATGACACACTTGCACCTAAATTAAATTATAAATGCACATTTTATTTTTATTTTTATTTATTACTTGAAATTTTGTCTACTACCATATGTTATTATACTTATAATAATGTGTAAGGTTGGGGTGTTACATTCCATGCACTTTTAGATGCCAATGCCTTTTGGAATTGAAATATGTTTTTAGTCCCCAAACCCCAAAATTCTTTGGTACTGATAATATTTTACACTTTATGCAAGAAAAAAAATTGCTTATATATATCTACACCAAATGAATATATAAGGAAGCCTCTTAATTAGTTTGATTACTCTTTTACTTATCTAAGTGAAAGAAGACCAATAAGCTAGAATAGTCTCAATTACTAACTTGACTAGTACTAGCCTTCCTCCATGAGAAATCCAATTGGTGTACCATGAGTTCAACTTTTTCTCAATGTTTAAAATTATCCATGTTCAATTCTTCCTCTAATAATAATTTGATTAAGTACAAATCTTATATATTGTAAACCACCATGCAACTATAGAATGGGTATGGGAATAAAGTAACAATATATGCTTATTCTTCATCAATTATCCTAAAAACGAGATGGAATATTTATCCATATTTGTTTACATACATGAATCAAAAGAATAGAGTTATAAAATTTCCTTTAGCTTTGTAGCATCTATTCTCAAGGATTCACACAAAATAAAATTATCAACAACAACAACAACCAAAAAAAGTGTGATGAGGTACATGAATTTCCAAGTTCTATACATTTTAATCCTCCAATTCTAAGTGGCTCCTTAAAGTTTTTGCTTAAACCCTTTACCACAAAAAAAATGAATAAATAGGGAGAAAGTGGAAAACCATGCTTGAGGACTCTCTCATGCCTAAAGAATGGTCTTGCAAACCCATTTATAAATTTGAAAAAGGAGATTGAGGTAATACACATCATGACCCATGTCACAAAAGGATCCTAGAAATACAGATGAATAGATAATAGTTTGATATAAAGTTAGCTTAGTCTTCTGTATTCATTTAAAAGATAAGCCCCTAGTATGACATACTTCAATTTATTAATATTTATGGTGTGAGGATGTTCTTATGTAACACCAACTACTTTTTGAATTTGTTTTCCTGGTAGGAAACTAGGTTGTTTCTCAGATATAGCGTTAGACAAAATTGTCTCAACCCTTATGTGAATAATTTTTGTGAATAATAAATACAATTACATAAATAAATTAGTCTCAAACTAATCAAATGATTAGGGATTGTTATATTAGATATAATCTCTATAAAGCTAGCACTAAATGTTTCTAGTGGATGGTTATTCTATACAACCCTTCTAAGATCTTATTCAATGAAAACCATACAACCCTAAAGGAATTATATAGGAATCCCCCGAGGAGTTGGGATTTTATATTTTTGAAAAAATTGAAGAAAAAATAATAACTCTTCCATCTTGACCTCCACCATAGGGGATTGATTATCCTAGAATCAATGAAGCTAGGAAAATATGAAGATATTATAAGAATTATATTGAACATTTGTTTATGCTATATAAATAAAACTAGTTTACATGAAGCAATCCTCACTTGCAATCTTCCAAATTATATAAATATTTTCCTTGCAAATTGCAAAATTATGAAAGTACCTTATATTTCATCACCAGATTGTATCCAAAGGGCTCAGGTTCTAGTCCCGACATAATATCTTTTCCCAATAATAATTTCCTCTTGTAGTATTCTAAGTCCAATACTTTATACTTGGTAACATCTATAAGGAAACCAAATCCTTGGATATTCTACATGCCTTCTAATTTCTCTGCCGCCTCCCTTAGAATCTCATTTTTGGATTTTTTAGTGTTAGGCCAATCAATTACTACATTTTTCTAGTATGAGATTTTTTTCAAATCGAATAGTTTCATAATTGTGAGAAGTTCCATTGAAAGGGATCCAAACCTCTTTGATTTTTTATTTATAATCATCATCATTTATCCATTTTGGATTGATTTTAAAAGTATCTTGTGGTTTTATTTCCCTAGTGGTAATTCAAAAAGAATTAGAGAATTACCTTAATCCTCTCTAGTCGAGATCCATTGTTTAAAATATGCTCATCCAACCAAATTTATGATATGTAAATTATTTATAACCATTTAGAAACTCTTACCCCAAATATCTTATTTATTTAAGTGGGGGGAATATGGCTATTTATACATAAATCAACAAAATGACTTAGAATATTTCTAATAAAGTAAACTGTGAGTGCCTCTACTTGTGTGAATCCTTGAATTTCCATAGAACTATGATTTTCCTAAATGGAAATTGAAATCCCTACCAATGATGTTCTACCCATAATTTAAACAATTGCAACTAGATAACTTTTCCCATTGTAAAAACTCTCACATTGCAACCCAGAGTTGTCGAGAACATCGACCTATTTCCCCAAATTTGGAAAATATAAAGTAATTCCCAAGCTTGAAGAAGAATACCATGAATTATAGAAAAAATTGGATCATTTATGCCAATTTAATGTTAGGCCTTCATGAGATATACCTCAAGATTCATAATATACAAAGTCGCAATCACAGAAGTAAAAAAATTCCCAAGTCATCTATAATTTTCTTCCCCTTATACATAGTCTATTGCAACAAAATTACATGATAATTATTTGTATAAATAACTCTTTGTAACACCAATTTCTTTGACAAGATAAAAATCGCTTACAATTCAAAATTGAACTAGCATTTTATAAACTACAAGGGCATTTGTGCCTCTAAGAAATCCTTCTAGACAAAGTTTCTTCCTAATGAAAATTTAATTACAGACGCACTTTTGTACCAAAGACATCAAACTTTATTTTCTTCCTATCTAAGTAACTTTATGCCCTTTTTCCTCTAAATGACCCAAACCACCTTCAATTTCGCCCACACTAGAAGAGCCTCCTTTTTTATGATTCCTTGAAGTGTATTTCTTACCAATTTCCTTCTTCACATAATAGGAACTCAAGTGGATATAATTCCTCACTAAGGTCAACCTTTTGGTAGGAAGTGGATAGGTATGAGCTAATCCCCTGAGTTGCTTCCATATTTATATTTGATAAGGGTTAGTGTATGTTATTTGAATTTGCCATTGATGTCAACACGGTCAAGATATCTATGTCATCTACATCATGAGCTTATAATATTATTGAGTGAGGTTTTCATTGATGTCAAAGTGGTGTTATAGCGTGATTTTACACACATTATGCATAATTCCTTGATGGCCTTCCCTTGTCCCTATGCAGACTCACTATACCCCCCTTACCCACTACATCCATGATGCTTCATTTTAACCCTTAAAAAGGCTCTTTTGAAGATACACATGGGTCATCAGTTATGCAACTCACGTATACGCAGCTTGCACCATCACAGCTCCCGTACATCAGGTTTTGTGCCCCCAAAAAATGGAGTTTTTCTCATCAAGTAACAAATATATTTATCCTTGTCCTTCCATATGCCTAGAAATGCTTTGATTCGACCCTCCATTTCCCATTTAAGGGCTATATATTGGACCATTGTGAAGCATTATGGGAGGAGAAACTTTGAGACTAAGGAGACTACAGCAAAAATTTCCCCATTGTCATATACTTGAGTCTGTATCCCTTTGTCGTTGTTGATAGAATCATTTGTGTTCATCTCCCTAGATCTCCATTATCTTTGTGAGCTTTCCTTGCTATGAAGGATTGAAGTGGTGGAGGACCAAGTGCAAGGACTCGGTTTCTTGGTTCCAACGAGGTGTAGACAAAGGTTGTCACATTGTAACTTTGTTTCTAAATTAATATAAATATCCATTTCTCGTCCAAATTTCATGTACAATTATTTATATTTGTATCCATGGGTATAGTTGTTTTATACATGTTTAAATGGATTATGATAGATTGAATCCTAACATTTAATATATTTTATGCCTAGATGTATATTTTTTGTTGAGGATAAATTGAAGGGACAAGCTTTTAATCATGAGCTCAACAATAGTATTCTTGAAACATCTGGTTGAGGTATGGTTTGTATCCCTTAGTTGTTAGATTCTCTAATTTATCTAGCATATTTGAGAAAGGATGTGACTTTTGTTGTCATCATTTATGTTATTGTCCACCCCAAACCATAGGAATATTTTATTCATAACAAGTGGCAATGATAATGATTATGTGGCAATGGTAATAATGATATGGAAATGATGATGATGATATGGCAGTGATAAAGGGAGATTGTTTGAAACCTTTAAGATCCTTGAAGGAGCCTTGACATAAGTGTATATAACTCCAAAATGATCCCCTTATGGAATAGATATCAAGCATGGCCTTCATGGGATGATATAACATGTGCTTGTTTCCACATGCCCATTTTGAGTTATACACAAATGGACAATGCCCCCAAAGCAATGATGATATGTCCATAAAGAAATGATGATATGTCCATATAATGTTTTTGTAAGAAGTGTTAAAGAAGCCAATAAAAAAGTCCCTAAAGTGATGAAGATGTGTCCACATAACCATGATGAAGTGAAGTGATGATGATGCGTCCACATAACCATGATGATAATATGTAAATTATAATTAATATGTATTAAAAATATATAATATTTATGTATTTTAATATATAGAATATATATCCCCCATGGCAAGTGTGGAGATGGCCCAAGGTAATGAAATGGTAGAGGAGGGGATATTGGCCCAAGGCACGACCTAGATGATAAACCAGCAAGCACATGGAAACATAGTACAGGTGTTGATCAACACATTTAATAAAATGATTGGGGTTTTTGTTTTCAAGTATGGTTTTAAGAAGATGATGGATGCTCGCACCTGTGAGTTTGATAGAACATCGTACGTGGAGAAGGATGAAATTATGTCACCTTGTGAAGCTCTTCATTATAGGAGAAGGTGGAAGAGGCCTTCAAATATTCAATCCTATCGCTATGTGCCTCAACCCAACCTTATCAAAATTGTGGTCATTCAAGGTTTGTGTATCTTCCATTTCATGAGCTTGGAAGATTGAAAGCACTGTAAGATGAAGATAAAGTTTGTGGTATGGAAGCAAAATTCTTCCAAAGGAAAAGAAGTTGCAAAGGATCCTATCCCCTCCAAAGATATTTCTAAATCCATGGAAGCTACACATTTTTATTACAAGCACATTTCCCATTAAACGGAAGATCGGTGAAGCTAAGAAGAGTATTCAAGTTGGGTCTTCGACCCAAGGGGAAGGAAAAGAGATTGAGGTCCTGGAAGAATGGATTATTGGTCCAAGGAACACTAGATCTTGTGTGGCATTATATCATCATGCACTCCACCTCTATTGGACTACCAAGTCTTTGTTGGGAATCTCGATGAATGACAGAGACAAGGAAACTGCGTAAATAAAAGAGGAGTTGATATTCCTGAAGCAAATGAGGTTGAAGCTTAAGTTTGTGGATACCAAGTTGGATATCATTGTTAGAAGGCTCATAAACGAACTAGAGATCAGGCATCCTCCAGCATGAAGTAGACCATATTTTCCCCACATCATTGATGAAGGTGATGAATAAGTTCCTTGCACCTGAATTTCCATGACACATATGTTGTTTAATTTCGTATTTTTGTTTATGCTTTGGATAAATTGAAAAAATTGGTGTAGAAGGTCTATTTTCAATATTTATGGCATAGGCTCTAGAGGCTTGAAAACTGATAGTATGGTTTTGATTATGTTCTCCAAGGCTCTGTTTGAAGTTGATGATACTTATGGGATCCTGACTAATTGTTCAGACTATTGTTGGTTGCCTTGCTTGTCTTATTTTTAGTTCATTGATTGTTATCATAGCAATATTTTGTATTATATGTTGATTATCATTTTATAGTAATATAAAGAACATCCTCCTCCTATATATATATATATATATAAATATAATTAGTATCTATTAGTAATAAACCATATTTATATATTTTAATATATAGATATATATTCTTACACATTAATATATTAATAGAATATATATAATGTTTAATATTAATGCAAATATACACAATGTTTAATATCAATGCGACCTCTTGTGGATGCACTTCCAATTTTAAAATATTGACTCTTTTATTATTTTAAAATTGATTAAATAGAGTTTAATTCACTTTCCCTCATAAAGTGTTAGAAGGGGTAACGAAACACAAAAACATTAATTTATTAATTAGAGTTTCATTTATATCACAAATATTTCTAGTTCTTTCAGTTTATTAAACTTTAATTCAGTTTATAAAAGTCTAAACTCTAATTTCATGTTGTTATATTACATATCATGTTTGAGAATCCCTAATGTTTGAGTAGTTCTAATTGTTGTTATTAGTTTAAACTTTTAAATAAGTACAGCTTTAAAATCTAAACGGAAGGAAAAACAGCAATGCAATATATTCTAACGATGAAATATATTTATCAGTTTCATGACCGGCCCTTCAAATAAACAGTTGTCATTCATCAAGGAGGGTTTATTGAAACTTATGATTCATCAGGTTTTTCTGGGCTTCTGGGATTAATTCATCAAGGTTTCGTTCTAGGGTTAAACCATTTCGAACATGGGTTTTCTGGGCTCTTGAGATTAATTCGTTAGGAATCATGCTTCGGGGTAGTATCTCTGGCATTCTCAAACTGAGTCTAACGTGAGGTAGGATCTTATGTTACCTCTCAAAGTTTAAGGATATAGGGTTTTTTCCAGTGTATTTATTTCCATAGGTTTCTCTGTCAAGCCCACTATGGGTAGTTTCCCGCGGTAAACTAAACCGAGGTCAAAATTCTCGGTTTCTGTTAGGTTACTAGGATAATGGTTCCACCAACATTGTCTACGCGGCCTCCTCTGCCTATTCATTTTAGCAGCAGACTGGGAAAACCCTTTTCTCCGGAAGATTCACTATGGTCAGAGACCTCAGTGGCAAAAGGCTCTACAGGAATTGTTCTAAAAAAGAGTGTGGATTATATACACATTGGAACAGTGCCTATCCAGGAGAGCAGTCTAGTAGCCTTGGTTGAAGTGGAAGAGAATGCGTTGGCCTCCAAGCCTGTTGGACCAACGATATTTAGGATTCCTGGCGAAAAATCCAAAGTTTGTCAAGGTGTATCAGAATCCACTTCTCCCGCTGCTAGAAAATTAAAAAAAGGCAAAATACAAGAAGTGAAAGCTACGTCTCGACACTAATAAATTGACCCTTAGACGAGGGATTGGCAAGGATAGTGTGGTTGGGATGTGTTGAAGGGGCTAGTCGACAAGTTCAATTATAAGGCAATGCATTGCCATGATTTGGAAAGATGGGCCTCGAAGGTTTGGTCTCCCGTCCTGGGATACAAGCCAACCATGTACGTGTTCCAGAAACGCTGGTATGGGTTCGTTTTTATATTTGAAGCACACCCAACTTGTGTTTTATATAGATCTTGGATAAAATGACATGGTAGCCTTATGATGAAGAGGTGGCATTACAGTGGCATTACGGGTTTGACCCAACCATAGAGGGGTTGCAAAAGAGACACTTGTGGGTTCTGCTACTAGGTCTTCCTTTTGTCTTATGGAACATAGAGGTGATAGTTTCCATCGATAACCATCTTGGTCGTTTTATACACTTGAAGGAGGAGATGTTATATGGGATTGACTGCAAGGTGGGTCGGATTATGGTGGAGATTGATATGACAATGGGTATTTTTGAAAATCTGGTAATCGATTGGCGGGGCAGGTCATTTACGCTTCCCCTAGATTATTAGGAGATTCTCTTTCAGTGTACAAAATGCAAAAAAAAGGACATCTCTGGAGATCCTGTACACCTTATAGTTTGAACTCTGATAGTGAGTTTGAAGATATTGAAGCCTGGTCATCTAACGTTTCCTTTGAAGTGGCTTTCGATCTTCCTCCGAATACAGATGATAATGATCAGTTCTCCATGAATTCCTTGTCGTTGGTGGACCAGCCTATTCTAGGTAAGTTAAAAACCCTAAATCCTATTTTTGCTTCATCTTTAAACTTGTCTGAAACATAGTACATCAAGGGTTTGGGAGTTTTGGTGAATTTTTTTAGGGAAGCCTCTCTCTTGGGGGAAACCTACTTCTACAAGGGTATCACTGATAAATCCCTGGGGTCTAACCATAATGATCCAAATGAAATCCAGGTTGAAAATCAAAATTCCCTGTTAGCCCACTGTTATGAGTTGGATTATCATAACTCGGACCATAACCCTATTTTAAAATCAAATCTAGGGTTTGGGGTCTTGGACACCTGGGTGAGTATTGGTCCCATTGAATTGGAGGAGCCCTTTGCTTCATATCTTTCCCTACATCCTCATTCCTTGCCTCCTTCTATGATCATGTCATATAGGCATACCTCGTTAAAAGTCCCTTTACAGTCCTATTCTGGACTTTCAAGATCAAGGGAGCCTATCCCAACTATGTTATAGGATCAACCTAATAAGTTGGATCCCGACCAAGAGGCCACAATCAGTCCTTCTAATGGAAAATAAATAAAAGGTCCCATTAAGGGGGGTCTAAGCAATGACTTCTCTTTGATCAAGACTCGCAGTGCAAGGAAAGGGAAAAAGGGGATAGTTATTTATTTACCCATGCTATCTTCTATAACTCCAATATCGCCTGGAACAAAACTTAACTCTAGAGCGCTTATAGGCATTAACTCCCTTGCTAGGGTTAATTCATGATCTATGCATCCATTAATATAAGGGGAGTGGGTGCATCCACAAGAAATTGGCCCTCTGACGGTTTCTAGACCATATAAAACCTGAAGTCATTTTTCTACAAGAAACAATGGTTACTGGGGCTAGGGTTAAGTCACGATCTGTGCATCCATCAATATAAGGGGAGTGGGGGACATCCACAAGAAATTTTCCCTCTGACGGTTTCAAGACTCTATAAAACATTAAGCCATTTTTCTACAAAAAACAATGGTTATTGTGGCTAAAGCCAACTCTTTCTTTCTAGGTATTATTAGAAAGGACTGGGTATTATTATTGTGGCTAAAGCCAACTCTTTGTGGTTTCAATTGATGCAAATGGTCTCTCAGGGGGCCTACTGGTGGCTTGGGATCCCAGTAAAACTGATCTCAAACCATTTTCCGTGTTTGCAGGATAACTCCTTACTAGTAGGATCTTTGGCTTCTCGGAAGAAATTAATATGTTAAATATATACGGCCCATATCAATCAAAAGAACTATTTTGGGACTCGGTGGAAAGAGAAGGAACCTTATTGATTCCAAACTTGATCCTTGTAGGGGATTTAAATTTTACCTGGTCAGCAACCGAAATATGGGGTCACAAAGCTAAACAAGATCCTCTTGCTACTTATTTCTCAGATATGTTTGAAAGAGGTGAGATGGTGGACGTTGAGCCATTCCCCATCTGCCCAACATGGTGGAATGGACGACTGGGGGAGGAAAGGATTGTTAAACGCCTAGATTGATACTCTTTTAGTAATTCATTGATTGGTAAGCTGGAAAAGTATCAAACATGGGTTGACCCAAACAAGTTCTTGTACCATTACCCTGTCATATGCCAGTTCGAGTCAAATGATTCTATGCGGAAAATACCTTTTAAATTAAATCACGAATGGCTCAAGGAGGTTGTATTTATTGAAATGGTTGAACAACTATGGGTTTCTTATTCGCACATAGAGCATTTGACCCCTATGGAGCGACTCACAATGAAATTAAAAATGCTGAAATCATAGGTGATATATTTGGAAAAAAAAAGTTTGGCAAACAAGGCTCTCTGTCGGATCGAGGAACAGATAGAAAGGATCACTGTCAAGTCGAGGATTGGAATTTTCCAGCAATCAGACCTGGATTTATTGATTAGTCTGGAAATGGAAAAGATCATCATTCCGAGGATATCAGATGAAAAGGCTTGCCTAAACAGCAGAATCACATATTTGGAGGAATGAGATAAAAACACTAAATTTTTCCATAAGTGTGCAGAACACCACAGGATTATTAATACTATTTGGTCTATGAATGACTGTGGGGTTACATAGTATTCTGACATGGAGGATATACAGGCAATGGAATCCTCACATTTTGAGGATTTATACAAGAATGATAGCATCATTTCAGTTTGATACCAGTTAATGGTAGTAAAAGAGTATCCTTGATTCTTCAACGAGGAAGAGTGGGAGGAATTATTTCAATCTGTATTTATGTCAAAAGTTAAAGCGGTCATTCATGCCTCGAAAGGTTGAAAAATCCCTAGTCCGAATGCATGGACCATGGAGCTCTTCTTGGCTTGTTTGGACTTTATGAGGCGGGACCTTCTAGAGGCCATAAAGGAATCAAGGGTTAGTGGTACAATCTCGGGTGCCATAAATTCTATATTTCTATCCCTAATTCTAAAAAAATATGTCTCGAAGGATCTGGGTGATTTCAGACCTATCTCGCTCTGCAACTTTGTTTACAAAGTTATTTCAAATATTTTAGCTATCTGTCTTAAACCAATTTTATCAAGAAGTATTACTCTTGAACAGTTTGGTTTTCTAGAAAAAAGACAAATATTGGAAGCCATATGTTACAGCTGATTTTACCACACATGGTTAATCACATTTTTATGGCCTTCCATGTCCCTCTGCAGAATCCTTAGACCCCATGGACCATTTTTGTACTTTTGATGTTTCCAAGATCATCCCTAAAAACATGCAAAAATTGCCATACGCAACTTTTAAACCCTTTCTCGTGTATATACGCGGGTTTGACCCCTAAAACCGCGTACATTGGGATGTGTGCAAAAGGCCAAATTATTTTGGAGTTTTCCTTGATTTGGATCTGACTCACTTGTCTCCCATATGCCTTGGGATTGCTCGGATTCGACCTTTCATTACCCCATTGAAGGCATAAGGAATTGAAGAGCAAGAAAACTATAGTCCATTGTTGCTGGAGCTTATACTTGAGTCTGCATCCCTTTGTCCCTTGGAGAACTTTTGTGTTCTTCCCAAGCTCACCTTTTACTTGTGAGCTTGCTATCGAGAGATGGAGGATTGAAGTGGTGGAGGCCCAAGTGGGGGACTCAGTTTCTCTGATTCGCAGACGTGCCGACAAAGGTTGTCTCTATTGTAATCCTTGTTTTATATTAATAGAAATATCTTTTCCTGTCCAATAATGTGTATTTGAATGAATATTTGATCCATGGATGATTTCAAATGCTTATATGTTATTGATTATATATGCTAAATTAGGTATAACACGATTATATATAGCATGCTTGTCTTGTTTATTGAATGTTGAGGAAGCAATTTATCAATTCAAGCTGGAGTTGGAAAGCTCAACGGGGATCTACAACAACCGTCTGGAATAAGGTACGAATCGAGATCCTTTAGTGTTAGATATTTGGTTTCTCTTGTATATAGGAAAGGATTGGTTTCTGGAGTCAAGTTGTCTGTTGTGGTACCCCAAGCCATAGGAATTTCTCTTCGTAACAGAATTGGCGACTCCACTGGGGAGTTCCTAGTAATTGTCCCTTGGGGTTTTTATCGGCATTCAATGTTCTTGAATTGCTCTGATTTCTCTGTTTCTGAGTCGAGTCTAAGGGCATGTTTGCCTGGTAGTGTCTGATTGGTGTGAATTTTGTCTCAGCTTATCTATTTGCCTTCATTTTTATACATTTTTCTTCAGGTACGCAAGTTTTTAACTCACAGTCGCATATACACGCGGTTTTGACTGCTATATCCGCGTACATACGCGGGTTTTCTACATACAGTCGTGTATGCCCTGAGTTTTGCATTTTAGAGGAAGATTGATTGTTGCTGGGTGAATTTTGATGATTGTTGAGTCTCCTTTGATACTGTTAGAGTCTATATACACCTCTGTTTCTAACCAGAGACACCTTTTTTAGGGTAATTTTTTTTTAAATGTTCTTGTCATTGCATTTTCAATTTTTTGTTTTGGGATTAGTGCATTCGATTTCTTTTACCTTAGTACTTTGCGTGAGTGCTATTTGATTGTTTGCATTCTTTTGCTTTGCTATCTCATTTTTTCAAAAAATCCAAAAATATTTTCTTTTTACATCATTATGCATTGCACTTTGCACTTTGCATGGTACTTGCACTAGGTTTGCTTAGAGAAGTATTAGTCAGGCTTTCATATAGGAATGATTGCATTTGTCATTTGAAGAAAATTTTGCATTTCACGCAGTAGCATGCCCTATTTTTCATTCGACACAATGCATTTGCATTGATTGTTAGGTGTGCATTTAAATTCATGTTACGTCATAACACCATTGGTTGCACGGTCATCTACCTTTTTTTAGTAATAAAGCCAAATAAAATCAACGCTTAATTAAAAGGGATTACACTATTTTATTTGATAGGGTACACCAACAAGATTAGGTTTTAGGGTCTTGGAATAGTTCATTGTGAGTAAATTCTCCAAGACCACTAAACAACAACATGTATGTGTCTGTCCAAGTGAGAGTGTGAAATTCCTTGGTATAATTAGTGTTTCTCAGGATCCTCCTCTTACAAGGGATTTAAGCACGAGGCAGTGTGAGCGATTATTGATTGGGATGACCTCTATTCATAACTGAGTAGCACTGGAGATATTTCCAGGATTGTATTTGTATTTGTATCCGGGGGCTCTTTCGAGAGTTTTGGGCTTTGCTACCCTACCCATACGGTCAATCCCGCCTGCGATTGTCCGCCTGAGCATTGATTATATTGAGGTGACCTTAGTGGCCTTACCAAGGTTATCAAGGGGATACTTTGTAGGGGTTATTATGTAGGTGTCCCGGCCAGGTTGGGGTCGGACAGAACAGTCGCTATATGCATTGAAGCTGAGGGTCACAATAATTGGTTACGAACCTCCACTTGTTGTGTATGGGAGTCTCGAGCCTCTCCTAGGCGAGACATACCTACTTTACTTGAGAGCTCACATATCCTACCCTTGTTTGCTTGTGATTGTATTTAGATTATATTGGTGTATGCTCTGTGCACGTTAGCTTGCTTAGGGTTTGCGTAATTAGAGAGTCTTTTTCATTTTTTGAGTCATTGTGGATTTGGGTGCGGCACCCCGCCGTTCTCGTCATTTAGCAGGACTTCCGCCTTCTACATCTCCTCCTCCTTTGGGAGAGAGAAATAGATAGTTCAGGTGGACTACTTCTCACATTGATTCACACACGATGGGAGATCATGAAGATGAAATTCCTGAGTTGTCTTCTCCACCTCAAGAGGTTGGGGAAGAAGATCCTATTCTTGTATATGATCCTTCACCTGATATACCTACACACTCTAGGTTCGATCATTCACATGATATACCTACACACTCCAGGTATGATCCCTCATTCACAAGTCACCGGTATTGGATGTCGGTGACGAGACTCATCAGGAACCTGCGAGCACTAGTTAGAATTTGATCCTAGCACTATGTCTGGGGGCATTCCCATTCCTTTCCATGCGAAGAGATTTGGGAGCACAAGTCACATTGCACCCTCCATCCCGACGGTGGAGGCTACATCTCACATTCATCCTAGACCTGGTGTTAGTAGTCCTATTCGGATACTAGAACCAAGACGAGTGACAGTAGGGAATACCACTTACATAGTTTCACATGTCCCTTCGTCCTCTATTCCTATTTCTTCAAATGTTATTCCTCCCCATAATTCACATGGTCCTTCGGGCCAGAATGTTGCTACGAGTCATGTGCATACTGCTGCTACTTGCGTAGTCGTGTCTCAAAGTCAAATACCTCTTGTTGTCTAAGGAGGTCGTATTCCTACTTCTGGAGGTCATATTCCTACTTCTGGAATGTCTATTCCTACCTATGGAGTTTCTCATGGGACATCTCATGGGACTTCTTATGGACCATATTATGGACCACAATATGCATAGAGTTATTCACCTTATGGGTATGGGTATCAATAACCCGCTTACTCCCCGAATTATGGCTTTGTAGCCCCAAATAGTCAAGGTACACCACATTATGGTGCTTCCATGCCACCCTACATGGGTCAAATGGGAGGAGGATACTATGGCCATGGCCATGGTGTTTACGATCATCAGTCCTATGTGAACCAAAATTATCAGGGAGCGTCTCATCGACCTGCTCAACCTAGACTCCCTTTCCTCACAACATTAAATTTTCCTGACTTGTCGAGACTAACGAACGATCCAATCTCTCATGACCCAGCTTAGCCAGTTGTCCCTAATAAGCTTCCCTCGGACATTCCAAAATTCGAGGACAAACCAGGAGAAGATCCTAGTGAACATGTTACTACATTTCACCTTTGGTGCTCTTCTAATTCCTTACACGAAAATTCGATCCGTTTAAGGTTGTTTCAACACACCCTCACCAGGCCTACAGTGAAATGGTACATAAAGTTACCTAGGGGGGCATTAACTTTGTTCGATGACCTATCTATGAATTTCTCAACCACTTCCAGCTACCAATACATTACGCCGTTGGTATGGAACTCTTGTCGACATTTCGGCAAGACAAAGCCATGCATATCTCAGACCATATCCAAGAGTGTCGTAGACGGAAGAGATTGATTAAAGCCTTCATACCGTCAGAGTTTCTCCTTGAGTGGTTCCTTAAATCATTACTACCTTATATAGCGAAGGATGTTTCTACATCCAAAGTTCAGAATGAGGAACAAGCCATTTTTAGGGCGCAGGAATTGGATTTGATTTATGCTCAATCCAGTTTGTTATATGAGATCATTCCTAACGCTCCGCGTTCTAGTTTCGACCCTAAGGTCAAACCTGGACCACATGCTGATGGCATTGTTGGTTGTATGAGTACCAAACCTACGGATTCAGTTTTAAAACAGGTCAGTCAATTATCTATCAACCAATCTGCCTCTGGACAAGCCACGGCTTCATCTCAACCCACCCAAACGGCGAGTGTGCTTTCGGTGCAATCGTTGAACCAGAAGGGTAACCAGCAACCCGGAAGGAATAAGAAGAAGGGTAAAAACAATTGTAAGGGTGGGAATAGGAATGAAAATGCCAATTCTAATGACAAGAACACCCGAAATGTTGGGGTGGACAAGCAGCCTAAACGTAAGGTTAAGTTTCCTTGCAAGTTGTGTAAGGATGACCACCTCACTCACTTGTGCCCTCGGATAGAAGAAGCCTCGAGGTTCATAGCACAGGGCCCAGCTATGATTACTAACCCTTTACCTCATAATCAAAATATGAACTCGAGGACCCATGATCAGTCTGGTGGGGATCAAGATCCGCCAGAAGCTTGTAGTGGTCATGGTTACATCAACATGGTGCATGCTGCTAAGGTTGTGACTCATGCGAAGGACTATGGTTCGTCACAACCAGGCCTTGGAAAGGAACCTGCTCCACCGGGGAGTCCTTTGCGTATTGAAAACCGTGTGGATAAACCTGAAGTTGTACTTCGCATTCCGAAGGGAGTCCTTAAGCGTTCAGGGCACAAGCCTAATGCTCGAGCCACCCAGAACTATTCTATTGTCGAGTATTTGGGCCACACTCCTTGTGCGATGTCTACACTCAAAGTACTTCAGAGTTGTCCTTCGCAAATTAAGGCTTTGCTTTCTGCTCTTGGTGTTAACGATGATCACTCTTCCTCTGTCATCAAATTTGAAACCGCGGGACTACATCCTTGCTTGCCTTACTATGTGTCTCTCTTGATTCATGTAGAATGTCTTAACAAGACCATCAAACGCACTGTGATTGACGAAGGCGTTGTTACTTTCGTGATGTCTTTGGCGTTTTGCAAGGGTTTGGGTTCCCCTGAGTTGTCTAAATCCGCTACCATGATGACTGCGTTTGATGGTAGATCGTTTCGGCTACACGGCATTCTTCCTTCTCTTAAGGTTTGTTTGGGAGGGAATACTGTTGCGATCAAGGTCGAGGTGGTTGATGCACCCCTTGACTACAATTTGTTACCCGGGTAGAAATTGGATGTATACTATGCAAGCCGTAGCTTCTTCTCTATTTCAAGTTGTATGCTTCCCATTTAATGGGAAGATAGTTACAATTGATCAAATGTCATTCAAGAATCCGTGTGTTACCGCATCTTCGGGAGCTTCTGTCCCGATTGTCATGCACTCTCACCGGCAACTTGGAGTGTGGGTGTTGGCATGTACCCATCCCTTATGGGATCATTTAGTTTTCCTGCACTTGTTCTTATGATCGGGTCTACTTCCAGTGAGGCTTCATCGTCATTGCGTTCGGTGTCTTTTCGCACCACTCATATGGAAGATCCTTGGATTCTTCCTACACCGAGTCCTTCGTGTGAGCCCATCAGAACGGACGTGTCGTTGCCTGCAACTATGATAGCATATCAAGCTAATATTGAATGTGATGCAGAGCCTAGTCCTCCCTCTTCACGGCAATGGGCAGTTGAGTCTTCTCACACACATCACTGCCTTGATAATGTTTTTCTATCAAATGAAGCTATTATTGAGGCCATGTCTAGAGTTGAGCCACCTTGGGAAGAGTTGCATCATAGATCTTATTTTCTTCCCGAGCTTGACCGTTTGGAGTGTGAAGAATTTAGGGAGATTCTTAGTGAGAAAATTGGTAGTCTCGTGGTTCCGTTAAGCTCTCCTGGTCCAATGGCTTATGGAAACATGGCGAATATATCTCCTACCATTCCTATCAATATCTCTCATGATCCTGGCAAGATTGAGAATGTCTATATTTGGGAAGAATGTTCCCATGCTAATACTCAAGAGTATACCGAGCTATTCAAATAATTTCACGACGTATTTGCTTGGTCATACGAGGAAATGCCAGCTATCAACCCGCGCACTATTGAGCATGAAATTAAAACTTATCCCAATGCTAAGCCTATTCGACAACGCTTGCGTGCGGTGAATCCTAGAAAAGCACCTGCGATTAAGGCTAAGATAGAAAAACTGTTGAATGCCAGTTTTATCTATCCTGTTCCCTTGACAGAGTGGGTTTCAAACCCCATTCTGGTTGATAAGAAGCAAGGAATGATCCATACATGCACTAATTTCCGTGACTTGAATCGTGCCTGTCCTAAGGATAATTTTCCCACACCATTTACTGATCAAATTTTGGATGAGTGTGCGGGAAGCGAGATATTTTCCTTTATGGACGGCTTTTTTAGATACAATCAGATACAGATCAAACCTGAGGACCAACATAAGATTGTCTTTATTTGTCCTTGGGGTACCTTTGCATATCGAAAAATGCCTTTCGGCCTAAAAAACGTCAGAGCCACTTTTCAGCGGGTTATGACCTTGATCTTCCATGATCTCAAATCGATTATTGAAGTCTTTTTTAATGACCTCGCTTCTCATTCTCGTCAGAGGATGCGTCATTCCTACCATTTGAGATTAGTGTTCGAAAGGTGCCGCCATTACTTAGTCAGGTTAAATCCTCATAAATGCATCTTTTGTATGAATTCCGGTCACTTATTAGGGTTCATTGTCTCCAAGGAGGGTATAAGAGTCGACCCTTTGAAGGTTGAGGCAATACTTCAATTGTCTCCCTCAAGAAACATTAGACATCTTCAATGTTTGCAAGGCATGGTAAACTTCTTATGGAGATTCACCGTTAACTTTGCCAATTTGACTAGAGGATTTATGCATCTTTTGAAGAAGGACACTACCTTTTCCTGGAATGAGCAAGCCCAGGAGTCCTTTGATGCGCTTAAGCGAGCCTTAGCATCGACCTCGATGATTAGTCCACCCGACTATAGCCATGACTTTTTACTTTATGTGACCGCGTCCATGGAGACGATTGGTATGGTTTTGGTTCAAGAGGATGAGGAGCTCTAGGAGCATGTCATATATTATTTGAGCCGAAACCTTATAGATGTGGAGATCCGTTATTCCCATATGGAGAAACTTGCTTTAGCTACCATTCATGAAGTTCAAAGATTGAGACACTATATTCTCCTTCACCAGACCTTGGTGGTAGCCCATGTCAATCCATTTCAGTTCGTTCTCACTAGAAGGATGATAGGGGGAAAGTATAATAAGTGGATTGTCATCTTGCAAGAATTCGATCTCGAGTTTGTTTCTGCAAAATCGAAGAAATCGTTGATATTTGCAGAGATTATATCTGATTTCCCAAGCTAGAAGGAAAAAGTTTGTGAAGATACGTTTGTCGATGAGCACATTTTCCTGATCTCAACTTTGGATCCATGGTATGGAGATATTATCATATATTTACAAACATTGAAGGTCCCTACTCACCTTTCATGGGATGAACGACAACGGTTACGTCATGTATCCAAGAATTACCTCATAGTGGATAACACATTGTACTGCCATGGGGTAGATTCCATTTTACGTTGTTGTTTAACTCATGAGGAGGATGAGCTTGTGCTGGATGATTGCCATGGAGGGGCGCGTGGTGGTCATTTATCTGGGATTTCTACAGCCCAAAAAATCTTGAGGGCGGGTTATTTCTGACCGTCGATCTTTAAGGATTGTGTTAATTCGGTCAAGAAGTGCCACCCTTACTAGGTGTTTGCACGCAATATGTGCTCACATCCTGCCCCATTACATCCAATTATCACCATCGGTCCCTTCACTAAGTGGGGGCTTGATTTCATGGATTGCAACCCAGCTTCAGCTGGGGGGCATCATCATATTATCGTGGTTGTTGACTATTTCATGAAATGGGCTGAGGTTATGCCCACGGTTAAATCCGACAGTGAGACAGCCGCACATTTCATATTCAACCAGATCATTACTCGGTTCGGTATTCCGAAAGAGCTTGTCACTGACCATGGTAGGCACTTTCAGAATCGGATGATGGAAGAGTTGGCCTCGAAGCTAGGGTATAAGCAGGAGCATTCCTCTTCTTATTACCCTCAAGCGAATGGACAGATTGAAGTAGTGAACAAATCACTCAAGTCCATTCTCCAACGAACCATCGCACAAAGCAAGACCAATTGGCATATCATGTTATATTCTGCTTTATGGGCTTATAGGACCGCGGTTAAGACTGCCACCGGTTTTTCTCCATATCAGCTTGTACATGGAGTGGATTCTATATTGTCGGTTGAGTGTGAAATCCCTTCTTTGAATCTAGCCATAGGACTCTTACCAGACACTTCCCCATTGGAGGAATGTTTGGTCCATTTAGAGCAACTTGATGAGCAGCGCCGAGATGCTTTAGTGGCTCTAGAAGTGAATAAGCATCGCGTTAAGGTCCAATATGATAAATATGTCCGTCCAAGGAAGTTTATTGAAGGAGATTTGATCCTTTTGTGGGATCAAGCTAAAGAACCCTTGGGGGAAGGAAAATTTAACCCCATGTGGCACGGTCCTTACGTTGTTAAACATGTGTTAGAGAAGGGCGCATATGAGTTAGTAGATTACGAGGGGATAGCCTTGGCGGAGCCTATAAATGGGCTCTATCTTAAAAAGTACTATGCATGATTCTCAGCCAGAGCTGACTATTGTATATTATTGTACAGTATTTTGCATAGTTGGGTTTTTCTTATGGTGATCGGATTTGTTGATTAGCTTTCGTTTCTTATGGTAGATGTCAATGGAGTCTTCCATCTATATAGGATTCATGGATGGTGCTAGCCACCACACTCAACACTCAGTCTCTGCTGCTTGGGTGATTTATACTCCTACGGGTCAGGTATTGTCTTCAGGAGGCGTATGTTTACGGCCCTCTTCAAACAATGTTGTTGAATATAGTGTTGTTATCGAGCTTCTACGGGATGCCATTTCACATGGTGTTCTATCTCTTGAGGTACGTCTTGATTCAAAGTTAGTAGTGTCACAGCTTAATGGCTTGTATCATGTTAGGGATCCAATATTATTACGAATATTTTTACGTGTGAGATTGTTAGAATGGCAATTTGACAACATAACATATTTACATGTTCCAAGAATTTATAATCAAGTTGCTGACTCATATGCTAACTATGTGTTAGATTGACATTTGTTTCACAGATAATAAGCTCATCACAAACATACATTTTTACACATGTAAATAAATAAATCGATCATCATAAAAAAATTTCATTAAACATCCAAAATGTGATAATACATAAGTGTCATAATACAAAAATGGGGCTTCTGAGCCACCAAAATATAAATACATGGTAGTACAAAATGTATCACTCCCAGGTATGTAAGCCCGGGGAGGAGGAGGGGGGTTCTAATCGTGGAATGTCACCACGGCTCTAGCTATCCGTCGAAAAAACCGCATCCATGCGCGTGGCACACCCACCACCTGATGCTGCATGACCTCAGGCAGGTCCTCAATCTGTGCCATGGGTACCCTATGTGTCAGCCGTACGAAGTTGGTATGAATGCTTTGGAGCGTCCGCTCCGCATCCACACCCATAATGTCATCTCCTCTTCCCCTCCGTCTATGATGAGGGAAGCCTTCAGGACGTCGTGGTCCTACATCTGCATACATATGACAGGATGTCACTATGTGTTGTCACGCAAAAACATGTCTTTTTGAGTCTATATATATCAAAAAACACAAAAAAAATTAAACAATTCACAAAACTTAAAAAGAGGGTTGGGATTCGTTACCAATGTCACCGTATGTTGATCCTGGTGGTAGAGGCATGTCGGGATCTCCCCGAAAATCTATCCCCGCATAGGGGTAATCATCAATGGCAACTATCTGCAGCCGCCACCATGGAAAAAAATCAGCAGGATAGGGGTTGGACACGCTGCCTCCACCCAGTCTGTGCATCGCATCTGCCCAACGTTGTTGGGTCGGATATCAAACCCCGTGAAGAGGAACGTCAACTCTAGGGCTCAATCCCAGAACATGCTCAAAGAAGAACGTGTTCATTATACTGCTGAAACTAAATTTTCATACCCTACCCATCTTTCACTCGCTGAGCTGGTGCTTCATGTTGCTCAATAGCGCAGTACTCCAATCATAAAATGTGGGTCTCATGCACTCCATTGCATAGGACATTAGGGGCCGCGAGGCCTGGTGGAGTGAGGCTAGCCCTGCTATCCTGCCGAGTGTCAGTAGTATGGCCTTTAGGCCTAGAACCTGTATGGATTTAGTTGGGATCTGACTCCCAACCTTCTCCGTGTCCGGATAACAGTATACATCTATATACTCATCTATGGTTAGGCCACCTCTGAGCCCGCGAGAATGTAGGTTCACCACTTACCCCTGTCGGGACAATCCAGTAATGAAGTATATGTCCTCCACTTCTATGGTGAAGGACATCCCGTCGATCTGGAACGACTCTGAGTCAGGATCCCAGTAGTCTACTAGCATCTGCAGCAATCTTTGTTTGGCCCTTAAGCCACCAAGACAACAAAAGTTGTAGAGCCCGCATGCACGAAGACCCTGTTGTGCCATTAGATCACCTAGTACTGCTTCTTCTACATCCCTGTGCTCTCGTTCCCTTCATTCTAGAACCATCCTGCACATTTAATTCAAGTTTGGGTCATTAGATGTCTTAGAAAAACTTGAACGCGGCCGCATACGTGACTGTTTGCTAAACAGCTGCGTATGTATGCGACTTTGGGGCATTTTTCCGCGTATAGCCAGCCCTATACGTGGAAAAATCTATGATTTTCGTGTGCACCGAGGTGCATAATTTAGGATGGCCTAGAAATCAAATTAGACCATGGAAAATTGAAAAATTTACATGTAAATGAAAGAGCAGGACATGGGAAGTTACTTGGAAAAAACGGTGTCAGATTCCGCCGGCTGGATCTCCCAAAATTCGCGTTCGAAGTTCTGAGCTCAATTGGGTAAAAATTTCAAATGTTATATAATGTTTTGAATTTTTTACTATTTATAGAAATTTTTCAAATTTTTGAACATTTTTACCCCCTTTCTATAGTTTTTGACCGTTTTTTACCCTTTTGGACCGTTTTTTACTAGTGTATGATGTAGAAGACCGTTTTGAGCGCCGTTTCGAATGTTGTTTTGACCTGTTCATGCTGATTTTAGGTATGATGTATGAACTGGCATATAGGCTAGGTTTCACCTCCGTTTTCATTTTGCATGACCTTATGACCATTTCATTATAACCTTAGGTACGAACCCATTCTATCTTGTCATGGAACTTTCTTGTTGTTTTAAAAGTGACATGATGTGAATGGTAGAGCTCGACCTTACATGGGTACTCTAGTTAGCTCCTTGTTTGAATTTGGTGCCCATGTCGACAGTTTGTCTTTTAAGATGTGGGAGTCCATTGTATAAGTGTCGTCATGACATTTCGCAAGAGCCTCATACTCCTCTTGATATTTTGTTGGCCCGTTTTCCCAAGACTCACTTATGTCAATTTGTAATTGCATTATCATGAGCTTTTCCTACCTCATTGAGCCTTATGTCGACTTCCCTGACTTTGAGTGTCAGCCATATAGCCTGAGCTTGTCTCATGTCTAGCCACGCAGAGCCATTTTATATATCCCTTGCAGCTTGATTCCCTATTTTTATTGGGAGGGGACTTTCCCCCGAGTGTCGCTATCCTACACATGTGTCCTTGCATTGAGCATAGGTATGTTCCACTGCTTGGAACTAGTTTGTTTACCCATTTGACACTCATCTCCTCCTAGTCTGTAACTTTAAAGCAATTTTATTCTTTTTCAAGATTTTCAAATATTTGAAAAAGTCCAAAAAAAAAATTTAAAAACCAAGAATCCAGACAAGAAAAGATGTTATCTTTGGCAGCAGTCGAGTCGTGTCACCTTCGAACAGAGCACTGTATATCACATCCGTTGGTTGAGTCAATAGTTTGACTTTAGGAGCTATACTCATTTATCTGAGTTTATCTCCACCGATTGGTTAAGCTTCCAGTCCCTATGGAGCCTCTGTCGATGCCTCCTGTGTCGCAGAGATGTCCCAGTTTTGAATATCAAGTCTATGCTGCCTACATTCAGTCACCATTCGCCTTTAAGCTCTTGTTCGAAGGAATTTGAAACCTGAGTCGACCATTCCTCAGTTATCTTGACTTTGCATGTCGGCCATTCCCGGTATAGTTACTGATTCATGCACCTTATGATCGAGTCCTTCCACATTATATAGATTTGTTGAGTACCTCGTGTTGGATGATGGGGGATGCCTTAATGCCCTCCTTCCAATGGATTTCATCCCATCAACTTTAGATCATTTATTCTGGGATAGGAATCTAGAGTCATGTTTGAGTGCCTTGAGACTTGCAGTCATTAATGGCAGGTTCTCTCACCATCGACAGTTTTTGGGAATACATCAATGTCCCCTGATCGATGGATTCTCTCAAGTGTTCGAACTCAACACATTTATTCACACTTTTTAGTTTGCACTCTAGTACCTTGATTTCCATTTTCATTATTGGTGGGTGATCTCGCATCTGTTAATGGTATACATCAATGACCGATAATCAGACGATGGACTACTATGTTCGACCTCGACACCTCTATTCACATAGTAAGACATGTACTCGTAGAAGTTTGTGTAGAAGACCTTCCATATTGGTGGCATCTCTTATATGCTACCTCCTTGATCGTGCCAGTGTTCATGAGATTTCAGCTCCCGTGACTTGATTCCAGTATATGTCAGACATTTGCAGCCATTATGGAGATCTTGATCCATTATATATCTTCAGTCTTCATGGAGATCATGATCCTTTGTATATATTCATCTTAGAGATTCTGATCTATTTATATTGTACGTGGCGATGACCACACATGTCATATTGTATCATGCATATTCATGGCCATTGTACTCTTATGTATCTGGGACTGCTACATCTATTTGCAGTTATGTGCAGAGTTGTATCATTATATAGTTCTGATTGGGTGGTTGATTCTTCCACTAGGTTCTTCATCACTTCACTTCTAGGATGGACTTATAATGTATTTCGGCCATCGTATGACCACTCTGACCTCACACATTAGGAGGCATCTGTTATAGCTAATTTTACCACACATGGTGAATCACATTTTTATGGCCTTCCCTGTCCCTCTACAGACTCCTTAGACTCCATGGACCATTTTTGTACTTTTGATGTTTCCAATATCATCCCTAAAAACATGCAAAAATTGTCATACACGACTTTTAAACTCTTTTTCACGTATATACGCGGGTTTGAACCCTAAAACCGTGTACATCGGGATGTGTGCAAAAGGCCAAATTATTTTGGAGTTTTCCTTGATGTGGATCTGACTCACTTGTCTCCTGGCCTTCCATATGCCTTGGGATCGCTCGGATTTGACCTTTCATTACCCCATTGAAGAGCTATATAAGGAACCCTTTGGATACATTGAAGGCATGAGGAATTGAAAAGCAAGAAAACTATAGTCCATTGTTGCTGGAGCTTATACTTGAGTCTGCATCCCTTTGTCCCTTGGAGCACTTTGTGTTCTTCCCAAGCTCACCTTTTGCTTGTGAGATTGTTATCGAGAGATGGAGGATTGAAGTGGTGGAGGCTCAAGTGGGGGACTCAGTTTCTCCGATTCGCAGACATGCCGACAGAAGTTGTCTCTATTGTAATCCATGTTTTATATTAATAGAAATATCTTTTCATGTCCAATAATGTGTATTTGAATGAATATTTGATCCATGGATGATTTCAAATGTTTATATGTTATTGATTATATATGCTAGAGTAGGTCTAACACGATTATATATAGCATGCTTGTCTTGTTTATTGAATGTTGAGGAAGCAATTTATCAATTCAAGCTGGAGTTGGAAAGCTCAACGGGGATCTACATCAATCGTCTGAAATAAGGTACGAATCAAGATTCTTTAGTGTTAGATATTTGGTTTCTCTTGCATATAGGAAAGGATTTGTTTCTAGAGTCAAGCTGTCTATTGTGGTACCCCAAGCCATAGAAATTTCTCTTCGTAACACCATAGGGGTGGCACAAGATGTTTTTCATAGCATCAATGTTGAAAATCAGAAGGCAATTGCTCTACACCTAACTTTAGATAAAGCATATGATTGCGTCCAGTGGGGTTTTCTATGACTCATCCTCATTCAAATTGAGCTACCCTATAAAGCCATGAAATGGATCATGGGTTGCGTCTCTTCGATCTCCTTTGTTGTACTGATCAATGAAAGTCCTACTTAGTTTTTTTTTTTCTCATAGGGGATTGAGGCAGGGGTGACCCCTCTCGCCTTTACTCTTTATACTTGTCATTGAAGGGCTCAGTAGATTGATCAAAAATGCGGTTTCAGCGGGAATGGTGAAAGGAATAAAGTTCGAAAAAAAATTGATTGTTTTCCACCTCCTATTTGTGGACGACATAATGATCCTTGGTTCGAATTCCCTTGATGAGTGGTCTTTCTTTTATGAATTGATTAATAAATTATGTCATGTTCGAGATCTCAATTAATCAACAGAAGTCAAATTATTCGAGCATGGTCTTGATTCCGCTGATAAATCTACAATTACCGATCTATTTCGGGTATCTGTAAACTCAATATTGTCTGGGACCAAATATCTAGGATATTTCATCAAGCCAAATGGTTACCATGAGAGTGATTCGCTCTAGCTATTGAAAAGATTTGACTCCAAAATCAAACATTGGTGTTGGCGATGGTTATCCATTGGCGGTCGTCTGATTTTGGCAACATTGATGCTGAAGAACTTAGTGGTCTATTGGTTATATTTGTGCAAAATTCCTAGATACAATCAGAAAAAAAAAAAACAATTTTCATATTTCTTTGGTCTGGGTCACAGGTTGAAACGAAATACCATTTGATAAAATGGGAAAATATTGTTATACCAAAGGTTAAAGGCAGTTGGGAGCTAAAAAAACATTTTCAATTTCTCATTGGCTTTAAGAGCAAAGAGCTTATGGCTGGCTATTTTCGAAGAAAGCCTGTGGTCCAAAGTCATAAAAGCTAAATATTTCAGATGGTTCACTGTTGCAATGAATTCAACGTGACTCAAAAAGGTAGAAAGGGACTTCACACATCTGGAATGGTTTGCTATGAGCATTTGGGATCTGTGGACGTTGGCTAGCCTAGATGACTGGAAATTGTCGATCCATGCGGTTGGGAGAAGACCCTATTATCGGGGGACCCATTCCTTGTAAACTTTTTGATAACTCGATATACTTCCTTCACACTAAAATCTATCGCTCTCTAAACCATATTATTTTCCCTCCCATGACAGTTGGCATTCCACATGGATGGATTTCAGCAACTCAGTTGGGATTAAATGTTTGTTTGGGAGCTAAATGGACGCAATATATTATGGGTCTCCAAAAGGGTTCAACATTTAGTAATGATTGTGAAGTCGAGCTCAAATGATCATTTAATTTGAATACAGGTATGTTGATGGCTTCCCTTGCTTATCTGCAAATATCTAAAGAGTTCATTTTCTGCCCACTCTGGTGGCATTCTGCTCTATGGACCTGGAAAATACCTTTAAAGATTAAAATATTCCAGTGGATGGCTTTGGACAACCGTCCAGTCACCTGGGACAACCTTACAAGGTTGGGTGTGTTTGGCCCGAATCGTTGTTCTATGTGCGGATCGGAGGAGGAATATGTCTTCCATATCTTTGTCTCTTGTCCGATAGCATTGAAGATATGGATTTTGGTTTCACAGTCATTAAACTTATCGGTCTTCTGGAAGGGTAGCTCTCTATTAGATTGTTTTGCATCCTATAAACAATTTGCACCTGCATGGAAGTCATTACCCTGCTTTATCTTTTAGGAAATTTGGTTGTGCCGAAACAAGAACATTTTTAACAAGCCTGTATCTGCCATTTCAATCTGCTTCAAGGGTTTGGCGACCTTTAAGGAAAACCCTGAGAGTATGTTGGAAGGTGATAAGCCTTCAAAAGCAATTCAGAAAATGGGCCCTATCATTTTTTACAAACCTGTGGGGGTTTTTTATGGTTCCTCGATTCAAAATTCACACTCATGTGGGGGTGTTATGTTGTGTTTGAATCCAAATTGTTTCTAAAAGCTTTGGATGCGATGTGGTCCAAGATCCAACACCATAGGTGAACTGATTTCATTATGGCTTATTCTGCATTTCTCCAACATCATTGGGTTGGATGAAATTCATGTCTTTGTCAACTCAAAGGTTACTATTGACTGCGCAATGAATTCGAAGGTTATTATTGACTGGGCAATAAATTCATATGGTGTCCATATCCTTCATCTCGCGACTCTCCAACAGCATTGGGTTGGATGAAATTCGTGTCTTCGTCAACTCGAAGGTTATTATTGACTGGGCAATGAATTCCTATGGTGTCCATATCCTTCATTTCTTAGCTTGGTTTAAAAGGAGTCACTCATTGGTTCATCAGTTTCACGAGATCTCCTTCTCACATATTTGTAGGTCCTTTAACCACTCAACTAATCGGCTTTCTAAAATAGGTCATCAAGCAGAAATAGGATCTTTCTTTTTTTAACGGTGGGTGGATGGATCCCGAGCATGAGGGATGCGATAGAACTATTTTCTGCTAGTCTCTTGATACTTGTTCTGTGGAGACTATTGGTCTATTTTGCTGCCTTCATCTGGACCATTTTTGTGGACTAGTACTTTCTATGTCGGATCTTCTAGATTGCCCTTTTTTTATTCCGTGTTGGCTTGACTACTATGTATTTCCTGCACTTCAATGGATTATAATGTAGCCTTTGTGCCAAAAAAATGCAGCTAATTTTAAAGCAAGAAATATATTCTAACGATGGAATATATTATTTCAATTTCATGACCAGCCCTTCAGATAAGCAGCTAATTTCATCTCGCAATTGATCATGAGTTTTTTCCAAGAAGAGAGTGTGAATTCATGATTCATAACTCCCTTGCGAGGCCATAAAATCTCCATCAAATTTTGGTTTCCCGCAATTTTTTTGGTATCGTGATTATGTTCCGAAAGCTAGAAAATAACTTTTGAAAATACGGCTACAAGTATTTTATCTGTGGTAGTATTACCACTTTAAAACTAGCAATTGCCCCAAGAAGTTGCAATGATACGTCGATAAGTTGGAGGGTTGGAAAGTAAATAAGGATGAAAAGGAGAAATAAAACAAGTTGATGTAGAACTGGTGTACTTGTGTTTATCAACACCTCAACAAATATCTTTGTAGATTTATTTTGGTGAATATCGAGATAAACAAAGGCTTCCATCATATTACATACAACATCTATTGCATTCCCAAAGACTAATCTCTTTGTAGTTTTATTTGGATGAATATGAAAAGAAACAAGGGCTTCCATAATATTCTTACAACATCTATTGCACTTCCACTTCTAAAGGCTAGGGATGACAAGAATTAATAAAACCCACGAGATGACCATATCTATTGCACTCCTAAAGACTAATCTCTTTGTAGCTTTATTTGAATGAATACAAAGAGAGACAAGGGATTCCATAATATTACTTACAACATCTATTGCACTTCCACTTCCAAAGACTAGGGATGATGGGAATAGAACCCACGAGATGATCATAAAGATCATGGTTTATAGAGGCTCCAAACAAGGATTTGCATAAAACCAACAAATGAGTTGAATTGTGTCCATAATTTGCACAAGCTACAAACAAGACCATAATGTTGTGTCTGTACTGGAAAGGTAAAATGGTTGCACAAAACCAATGAATGAAATTGATTTTTACTAATATATCACATGGAAATATCTATTGTACCATAGTCATCCATGATTGAAGGAAGTTCCTCCCATGTGAAATGACACTTTTGTAAAAGGGAGACAACTCAAGAGGATAAAACATGGATATTTGAACCTCTGTGGGGTGTATGAAATGCTTAGAAATAGTTTTTAACCCTTAAGATCAAATTAAATTGAGTCCACATAGTAGACATGAACCTATAAATGTACATGATATATATTATTGGCCAATGTTGTGATTGAGTAATAAAGTGGATGTGCTCTAACCATGACAAAGTCCAGACAAGCTCTCTATGGAGAGTCCTATCTAAAAATTCATTCCATGCTCTAATAAGATGTCTATCTAAGAGAACTACATCACTTATATTAGTAATTGAAAACATGTAAATTCCAATGAATTCCTTAGTTGCATGCTTTAAAGTTGCATTATGAATATATCATGCCATCCTTTGATTTTGTTCGAAACCTTCTAAGCTTGAAATTAGGAAAAAATATTGACGACAGAAACAAACATTAACTAATTCCGAATGTCCTTGTAACTAAGTGATCTAGAGCCAAAGAAATTAAAATCCTTACACAAACTACTATTTTTTTTGTCAAAGTTATGAGTAAAATATCTTCGACTAAAAAAACAAACCCTTATTTGTACACACTTCACACAAGCATTTTCTTGGAAGAATAACAAGAAAAAAAATTCAAACACCAAAAATGAAAATTGCGGGTTTGGAATATTAAATAACTTGAAATAAAGATCCTAAAGTTAACATGCCAATTGTCTATTAGACAAACTACAAATGCGGTGATATTGTTGTCCTTTTCATCCAACCTATAGAGATGTGGAAATTTCTTTCTACATAGTTAAAAAAAATACTTCAGATAAAAATAAAAATAAAAAATAAAAAAATAAAGCATTGATATTGTTGTCTTTCTCATCCAAGTTACTAGATATGTAGAAAAATCTTTCTTCCTAGCTAACAAACAATACTTTGGAAAGAAAACCAGCTTCACACCCGAAGAATCAAAGTAGATAAATGACCAAAAGCTTTCGAGACATAGAAATTCCTTTTATATATTAGTAAGTTTATATTGTGTGTTGCGATATGCAATTCACATAGTTGAAGTAGCACACATTGGAAACAAGTAAGACAAAAAATGAAAGGGAAAATATTAGAAGTGGACATATATAATTACTTATATGAATTTTCCCTCATGTGTGGTCTTCCTACTCTTCATGGGTTCAACTCTTAGCATCTTATATTTGAATTGCATCCTCCTTATCACCTTGTTGGAATGTCCTCTACTTGTGATGGTTCAATGTTTCTTGGGATTCCAATGAGTGTATTATCAACTCTATGGTACAATCGACTCTATGGTTCCCACTTTAGGAGAATCCTCCCTAAATATTCCAATGTGTGTATTATCAACTCTATGGTTTCCCACTTTAGGAGCATCCTCCCTAAATATTCTCCTAACGCATCCAATTGATGGAGGTTGTTCCTTAACTTTGTAATTTTCTACATGATATTTTTGGGGACTTCTAATTCTCAAACTATGCTAACCTGTTAACCTCTATTTGTACTCAAAAAAAATTATATCTAACCCATCCAATCAATGGAGGTTGTTCCTTAACTTTGTAATTTTCTACATGCTATTTCGTGGGACTTATAATTCTCCAACTATGCTAACCCGTTAAACTATATTTACGGTAGAAAACTTGGTAAGGCCTATGTTATTTCTTAACCTTATGTTTCTTCCCAACTTTTAACTTTTGGGTATTGTTTGTAGTCTTTATATTTATAAATATCAAGTTATACACTAGAGTAAACATAAACATATACAACAAAATGTAGATGTCTGTCTATATAGAGAAGATAGGTCCTCTCGCAAGGTTTAGCTTCTTGGACATGTTTATATATATATATATATATATATATATATATATATATGGACATCATGTTAGGAGTTTTGATGAAAGTTTAGGTAAAAGTAATGGCCCAAAAAGAGACAGTGTTTTCCTGAGAGATTTATTGGAGCAGTGGAGATAGGTCAGGTCCTCCACCACACAAAGTGTGGGTCCTTGAGAGACGAGACATGAGCAGTGCAACCAACTTGATACAGGAAGGAGTAAGTCATAGAGATATAGAGTTGTTTTGGCTCAGAGAGTTCATCATGGAATGAATGTAGAGAAAGGTATCTCAGAACATATCATAATCCTAGAGAGGGTTCTCCCTGAGATTGTTTCTGAACCTATTACAACTATGTTTCAAAAGCTCCAAGAGATGTCAAAAAACTCACTAGATCATTTGTGTGAGTGTCTGCCGGATCTAATTGGAAACAACAAAAAGAGAAAAAAACTTTCCACTTTTTAGGCGATAGTATAGAGAAGTAATCTGACATCAAAGGAATTATTACAGTTTCACGGGGTTCAATTGGAAATCTTAGTTCCAGTATTCATCTTCATTCAAAATCTTCATTTTCATCTCTGAGTTTTCAACTACTTGTTCCATTTCTAATTATGAAGGAGATAAGCTATCCAAAGTCTGAACCGATTAGCACTCTAACAACCTAAGCAGATCAGGAGGATGAGGACATAGACATGTGGTCGCAATCAATTTGAAGGAGGGATGACGTGTCAAAATTTTATTTGTAAGAAAGAGGGCAATGTGTGGCAAACGTTGGTTGGGCCGACGGACGACAAAGGTGAACAATGTTCTCAAACCCAACTTCAGGAAAGAACGCCTAGCAACGTAAATATATAAAGTGAAAATATTATTATGCTTTGTTGAATAAAATAGAAACTAATTATAAATCATTACACATTGACTTTTTGTAACTTCAAAATAATTTGACTAGGTTTATATTTTTCTTTCAGTTAACTTTTACTCTAACTTTATGTTAGTCATATATGTTTCTTTTGGTGTACCTTTAATCATTACTTTATGTTAGTCATTTTTTAGAATGTGACTTTGACTTTTACTCACTAATCTCAAAGTAAGATTAACAAGAGCGGCAAGCATCATGTGATTTAGAAACTATGTCCATAAACTAAAGATGCAACATATTGAAATCAAATTTGCAAGCAGCAATGCCCATAGCACTAGCTTGAAGTGAAGCCATATAATTTATAAACTGTGTTCTGGCATATCACACGAACAATTTGGGTTTCTTAAGGACCGTCAAATCATTGAGCCTATAGGCATTGTTCAGGAAGTGCTCCACTCCGTTAAAATCAAGAATGCCAGTGCCTTTATTCTCAAGCTGGACCTTACCAAGGCATTTGACCGTGTTGACTGGACCTACATCAGACTCATCCTCATTCAGATTGGTGTTCCCCTCCTTACTGTCAATTGGATCATGAGCTGCATCTCTACGGTAAACTTTGTTGTTTTGGTTAATGGGACCCCTTCCAGTTTTTTTCCAGCTTCTCGAGGTATTAGACAAGGATGTCCATTATCCCCGCTTCTGTTTATTTTGGTTATAGAAGGCCTCAGTCTGCTTATTAAAGATGCCAGGAACAGTGGCCTCATCAGGGGTATCAGAATTTCACCCTCTCTTACCCTTTCACATCTGCTCTTTGTGGATGATGTCATCCTCATGGGCTCTGGGACCCTTCAGGATTGGCTAGCCTTTGAGGTTATTCTAGATACCTTTTGTAAAGCTTCAGGCATGAAAATCAATACGGAAAAATTATGTATGCTCTTCCATAACTTTGATGATACCTGTCTCAATGATTTCATGTCTGTCCTGCCTTATAAGATGCTCCCACTACAATCTGGTATCACATATCTGGGATTTAATCTGAAGCCCCTGAACTATAGAGTTGTTGACTGGTATTGGTTGCTGAATAAATTTGAAAAAAGGATTAAGCATTGGTCCTTCAAATACCTATCACTCGGGGGTAGACTTGTTCTTGTCAATGTTGTTCTCTCCAGTATCCCTGTTTATTGGATGGGATTAGCACCTCTCCCCAGCACCATCCTTCAAAAGCTCAGAAGAGTCATTTTTAATTTTCTGTGGGGTTCGACTGACTTGATTTTCAGATACCATCTCTCTAACTGACAAGATCTATCCACTCCTAAAGCTGCTGGCGGTTGGGGCATTAAAAACCTTTTCTTTTTCAGCCAAGCTTTGCGTCTGAATGTCTTCTGGAAAGCTTTACACTCCAATGGCCTCTGGTTTCAGGTCCTACAAGCCAAATATTTTAAAGGTGGGACATTTGTGGACTGGTTAAGATCTAAATCTTTTGGCTCTCGCAATGCTTCTCTGTTTTGGAGGGGCTTTCTTCAGGTATTACCATGGATGGGCAAATATCTGTCTTGGCAGGTGGGCAACGGTGAGAGTATACTCCTTGGTATTGATCCGATAGCAGGATTATCAGCTCCATTTACCCTCCCAGAAGATCTGCGGTTATATTTGGAGGATCTTAACATTTGTACTCTGGCCCAGGTGCATAATCCTTGCTCTGCTGATCGGCAGTATTGGTACTCGGCATCAGATTTGGATCTCGGTGGATCCTATGCACTGTGGTGAAATGATTTCATTTCTGCCCTGTCAGCTGCTGGTATTCGATTCACAGACAGTAGTGATAAAATTGTGTGGATGTACAATCACAAAATGAATCACATTACTGCTAAGGGGGCATATGACTGCATTCTATCTTCTTCCATTCCATCGGCCATTCCGACTGTCCACATTCCTGTCTGGCATAAGGCTCTTCCTCAAAAGATTTCTTGTTTTATCTGGCTTGCTGTTCATAACCGTATTCTTACTTGGGACAACTTACAGCGAAGAGGATTTATTGGTCCAGGTATCTGTCCTCTATGTTGGTCAAATGAGGAAACGATTGCCCATATTTTCTCATGCTGTTGGGTATGGAAGTCGGTCTCGGATTTTTTTTCTGATCATTACAAAATTGACACATGTATCTCCGGCATCCCTTTGGATGAAATGATACATGGCTGGGTTGAGAATATTTCTAAGAGTTCGGCTACCTTCCCTCTGCTTTTTCACATGCTCTGGACTGTCTGGAAAGTTCGAAATAAGGCTGTATTTGAAGGTATTTCTAGGGACATATACAGCATTATCCAGCAGGTTATTTTGTCCTTTCATTCACCAGCAAGTGGGGCTGTCACTAAGAAGTCTCGAATCAAGATTATAGGGCCTCCCCCTGTACACCACTATCCATGTGGTTTTTTTGATGGCGCTTCAAAAAACAGGACTGCTGGTGCTGGTATGTGTATTTACCTAAATGCCTCCCATTATCTCGAGTTCTCATTGGGAGTCGGATATGGTACGAATACCAAGGCGGAGTTGCTTAGTCTTTGGGCACCCCTGCACATTTCCCACATGATGGGTATCCCTATTGCACAGATTTATGGTGATTCACAGATAATCATTAACTGGGCAAAGGGACTGACTGTGCTCTCCCCACCTGACCTCCATCACTGGTGCAGGGAGACTAAAAAACTTGTTACAAGTTTCCGAGATCTGTCTTTCTCCCACATTTATCGAGAGCACAACAAGACTGCTGACCGTCTATCTAAATTGGCACTTACTCTTCCACAAGGAAGAGGATGTTTCATGGAATTTGATGAGCATACTCTAGTCATTAAAGAGTACATACAGCTCTTTTGACTTTGCTTTTATAGTGGATTCCACATTGTGGATACCTAGTCATATCTATTCTGATTTATTCCCTTCTGGCTGATATATTACTTGTAAAGTGCCTCTCTTTAGAGAGCAGTGCAGAGTACTATTGGGCTCTCGATCGATGTGAAAGAATAGACAGTTCTCATCACATGATGAAACAGTCTTCTGATGGGAAATGTTGGTATTTTTGTGCCTTTCCTCCTGAAGAGTACCTCGACGAGCTGACTTGCAGAAAGATCATATATGTACGATGTAATGTTTCAATGTCTTTTGATTCAGTTGAATAACAAGGACAGATTTTTTTTCTTGAAAAAAAAAAACTGTGTTTAGAAACAAAGACTTCAACATATTGAAATTGAAATTCAAAAATTTGCAAACAAAAAGGTAAATTTGAAAGCTAAGTTGTAAAATTATAATAGCAATTTTTTTTAGATTGATACTAGAAACTTAGGAAAGCTAGATAAAATTTGTCACTTGAAAAAGAAAAATGGAAATATAACTCTTCTTGTAATTATTTTGCTTGAAAGCCAAGTTTTTGTAAATTTAACTCAAAACTACTCATTTATCCATAAATATTTGAAGAAATGGGAAATATTCTTAGCATGTTAATGATATTTGGAAATGTTAGTTTTATTTTGAAAGTTGGAGTCAACTTAATGTTCCAACTCCCATTTTCTAGAATCCTGAGTTACATAAACGTGGCATGTTCTTTCATACTTTATATATTTTAATGGGGCTAATTAAGTTTACACAAGATTTTTGTGACTATATGAATCACGTTTTGGTGTAGCATTGATAGTACAAATAGAATACCTCAACAAACCAAAACACATTTATAAATTGCGTATTGAAAGCATTCACTTAATTTGTTTTAAGATCTGTCCGCCAAGGAAACTGCACAATATAGGCACGAACTAATATATATACCCAGAGTTCGACGCCATTTGTAAACTACTTACCACAATTTGTTGAGTATCTTGAAAAAAAAAAATTAGATCACGCCACTGCAAAATCAGAGGGAAGATTAAATTAGGACTTCATTTCAAAAGTCAAACAAATTTTTAAGCATGAAGACTTTTAAAAGACTATTGGTGGAAGTTCATATATTGGCTAATAGTTTTGATACAAACATTGTTGTTGCACATATTGTATAGAGGTCTTCAGGAAGATAACTTTTACATCAAGAATCTGTCATGGTATAAGGAAAGGTTATGCGTTTCACTAAACCATTGGAGGGCAATACATTTGCCACAAAAAATGAAATCTAGTGGTTAATACTAGATCTCGTTGAAGAAAATGAAATCTTCCCGAGTTGCCATTAGATCCATTGAGAATAACTTTTATATGATTATTTTTCATAAGTTTTATATGATTAATTGCATTCATTAATCTTCAACAAAGGTCGAATTTTCTTTGGATTTGACTTTAAAGGATGTGTGTTTTATATGAGATTCACCAAACTCAACTAAAGAAACGGGTTACAACTATCAGCGAATTGCCTCGATAAAGTCAAGGAAATGACGAAGAACAAGAAACACAAAACCAAAGCAAATAAACTTCCAAGGGAATCCCAGAAAAAGTTCAATTGAAGTATTCCATTTTAGGTAGACTCAATAATTCAACTTGAACATTATTCAAGTTATAATTTGCATCTATGAAAGTGTTAACATGACTTTGAGCCCTCCTCGCACCCTTGCATAAATAATTTGCTCCCAACCCCTCTCTCTCACCCGCCACTTAATTCGTCTCCTCCATTGTTACTCTTTGTATTATCTGCATGTCATCAAGGCAGGCTTCACGAGCGAAGGTCTCAAATAAGTCGATGCCAAGGAGGGTGAAATCATGGGCACCATTATGTGGAGTATGGTTAAAGAGGAATATAGAGAAGGGTTGATGAGGAGCACGGAATATGTAAGAGAGAGAAGGTCTCAAATAAGTCGATGCCAAGGAGGGTGAAATCATGGGCACCATTATGTGGAGTATGGTTAAAGAGGAATATAGAGAAGGGTTGATGAGGAGCACGGAATAGGTAAGAGAGAGTGGCATGGAAGCCATGTCACAAGGTCATCCAAACATGATATCCTTTGGCCTTTTATTCATTTCGAATCCATACCTTACTCTTAGATTAGCCATTGAAGCCAAGCTCAACGAATATGACATATCCACATTTTGGCTACGCGCTCAACGCAGAGTGAAAACCTTTGATTTCAAAGTCTGTCTGCAGCTCCCCGCCATGAAATTTCGACCAGTTTGGACAGAATCGAGAGAATAAGTTTCTCTTCCTTCTTTATATGCCACATAATTTGGGTTGAAACAATATTTATTTGAATTTGGTGAATAAATCTGCATTGTGTTGAAGCTACTTGGGCTCAAAGCGATGAGCTCATTCTCTAACAGATGTCCTCGAGAGACATCCTTCTTTCTGAAGAGTCCTTCCAATATGGTCGAGACTTCATTAGGTGTTTTTGCAGCTTTCATTTTGATTTACTGGTTGATTATCTTACATTACTGCTGGTCAATTTCCCATGCATTCCCTATATCCCTTGCCCAGTTATACATGACCAGTCATCGATCCATTAATCCCCCACAAAAGGAGATTTCGTGTGTGAACAGTTCAATACATTACCAGGAAAGGAGTTGTTAGTACCCACCTATAAATTTCCACGTGAATAGGAATGATATGGTTGTGGTTCTTAATGCTTTAAGAGTTCTAGATCCACCGTTACAGATCGACACATGAATAGGAATGATATGGTTGTGGTTCTTAATGCTTTAAGAGTTCTAGATCCACCGTTACAGATCGACACATAGAAAGTAGGTAGTCAGTCAACTCCCCGCTAGCAATTTTCGGACAGAGGGAGTATGGAGCATGCCGGAGTAGAGGATCTGCTTCACCATTCCTTTTCCCAAAATCCAATCTATATCATTTGGATTTTATCATTTGCAAGCTCTCTCCGACCATCTGTTTCAACACAAAAGACTGAATTCACGCGATTGCAAACTATTAATGATGAACCTAATATACAAAATATTTTTTTATGAATGCAAAGCCAAAACCAAAACCATTGAGAGAGTTGGCAGAATCGAATGAGACCCAGATGCCCTGCTGATAATCAATATTCCCCGTGATGGACAGACCAGAGCCGGTAGGCGCAAAGGCGAAGCAAAAGGTGTCAAAGATGGATAACCCATCGGCTCCAGGAAGATAGTTGTAGGAGGGCAGAAAGGATTGATCTGCAGTAGCGTGAGAATAGAGCCGACGGGGATGGATTCCGGCCCGAATTCGACCGTCGACCGTCAGTGTGCTCCCAGTTTCCACTCCCGAATTCTAAGGAGCTGGACAAATGAGCGGTGAATATGCACGGAATTTTAATTAATTAACCAATAACAAGTGAACACATGGTGAATTACTATTGGTCAAAGTGACCACGAAATAAACAGTGATTTTAAACCCAATCTCAGATAAAAACGTCTATTCACGTAATTAGGCCAGGCCTAAGGCCAACATATTGAAGATGTTGGCCATCTCCTACTTTGAGAAGTTGATCATCCATATCATAACCAGGCTTGGATCGTAGGTTTTGCCTCAACTAGTAACTCAACAAATCGAGCTAAACCGAGGCTGGCCGAACCCGTGATGCTAGAAAGAACAGTGACATCACACCCTAAGGCTGCATATGTTGGCCGTCTCCAACTTTGAGAAGTTGATCATCCATATCATAACCAGGCTTGGATCGTAGGTTTTGCCTAAACTAGTAACTCAACAAATCGGGGATTGGTTGCTCCATAATTACAAAAGTATCAATTATCTTCGTCGCATCAATCGGGGATTGGTTGCTCCATAATTATCTTCGTCATATCAAATCGGGGATTAGTTGCTCCTTTATCTTCGTTGTAATTGTTTGGCTCTGAGATCTTTACCAAGCTGCACCTCTCAAAATACTTAAGTACCTTTTAACCTCTTTCTCTTCAGTGAAGAGACGATAACTACTTTTCAATCATTTCTACTAAACATCTTGCCAAACTTTACCAATACACAACTGATATGTTCCCACGCCATCCACCTGAAAGCAAGCTTTTGTTTACAGGAAAATATTAATGTCACTACCTTCCAAGGATTTTGGAAGGAAAAATATAACATGGCACAAGATCCTTCGGTTGTTTGAAAAATATAACATGACAGAAAATCCTTCACTATTAGACTTCAGTGGGTAGGAAAAATATGTCCAGAAAATCCTTCAAATGAACTGAAAAACATGGCAAAAAAATCTAAAATATAACATGGCAGAAAATCCTTCACTATTAGACTTTCAGTGGGTAGGAAAAATATGTCCAGAAAATCCTTCAAATGAAATGAAAAACATGGCAAAAAAATCCATCAACGGGACTAGCGTAAATGAACAAAATACATGGAGACCCAACAAAAAACATGTAGAGTGATAAACACATGAGCAAGAAGGAGAAATAAATGCTGTGAAAGAGGAGACTTTCAAAAACACAAAAGTAAGAAAAGACATTGGAAAAATCCAAAAGCACAAGAGTAAGAAAAGACATGAGGAAAATCGAAAAGCATGTTCAAGTAAAGAGTGTTAACAGATCCCCTACATGAAGAAAAAATCATAGGAATCAGGGGAAAAATATCATAGGAATCAGAGAAAAAAACATCGAGGAGACACGGGGGCCAAGAAGCCCAAAAATATAAAAAAGTAAGAACCAAAAACATAAAAGCTTTCATATGTCCAAAGTATATTGATAGATTAATGCTGGTCAATAATCAGATGTACGACTCAACTACTAAAAAGACATGAGCCAGACAAATCCTTTCTCCGAATGATATTGCAGAACACAAATGTTAAAAGAAATATTGCCATGTCCAAGAAAGACTAATCAAGAAGAAATCCTGACATCAAAAGAAAATTCATATAAACGACAAATATTTAGGCAAAAGCCTTGAAAGAGTACACATACAAATATTTAGGCAAAAGCGTGATAAATTCATGCTGGTCAATAATCTAGTACTTGCATTAAAGAAACATGTATTAAACCACACTCAAGAAAGATTGGCTATAAAATTAGCCAGCCAGCCAGATTAGCAATCAACTTGCAATGGGAAGGGAAGATATAAATTCATGCTGGTCAATAATTTAGAAGTTGCATTAAAGAAACATGTATTAAACCACACTTGAGAAGGATTGGCTATAAAATTAGCCAACCAGCCACTTGCATACCGATTAGCAATCAACTTGAAATGGGAAGGGAACCCATCTTCGCATTTCATAATTAAGCTACATCTAAAACTTGCACCATCTGAAAGAGAACCTGCCCCCAAGCTCACAGCTATATATAGAATGTGAAACAAAAAGACCTTCATAACTAGTTCATTCAACAGTATATTTATAAACAGCTAATGGAAAGAGAACCTGCCCCCAAGCTCACAACTACATAATCACATTCTATATAATGAATGTGAAACAAAAAAGACCTTCATAACTAGTTCTTTCAACAGTATATTGATAAACAGCTAATTGAAAAAATACAATAAAAAATAAAATACACCGATGTTGTAACAAAATGAAACACCGCAATTTTTTAAAAGATGAAGAATGGTCCAAATCACAATATTTAACAAGTTCAACTTCTTAATACTTCTAAGAAATAGCAAGTATGAGATATCATAGAATATACAATACATGTCTCTTTGCTTTTCAAAAAGAGAGCAATGCCAACTAGGCTTTACAATTAACATCACATCACAGTTTGGCATGGCAGGGCAAAAACTAATCTCATCAAAAATAAAACTCCAGTGCTCTTCAAAAAGAGAGCAATGCCAACTAGGCTTTACAATTAACATCACATCACAGTTTGGCATGGCAGGGCAAAAACTAATCTCATCAAAAATAAAACTCCAATGTGTTGTTATAACTGATGCCGTAACAACCATGAAAAAAGAAAAAAATGCTTGATACCAATCAAACAACAAAATGAACAATAATAATCCCGTGTAGGATTCAGCAGAAAAACATGGTGTTGCAGACATTTCGGTGCAGCACAGGGAGTTCAGGGACAGGAACAGTGTATCCTCCTCCTCCAGATGCCACTGATCCTTCCCCTTTTCCAGATCGTGAAGCTGTTTCTGAATCCTCTGCCTTGAGGAATTGCTGCATCTGACTTGCAGCTAGATGTGCATAGTTGATTGGTGCAACTGCACAGCGAACACATAATGATCATATCAGACACATCTGACAAATAAAAACATTTCAAATGTAAATACAACAATCATGATCAATAAGATTAACAGCTTAACCTGAAGAAATTGCTGTTGTACTTCTTTGATACCTGCAGAGGAAGAAAAAATCTATCACAATTACAATAAGCATCAAAAGACAAAACATTAAATATAGTTCTTTTTACACAACAAGTGGTGTTAATTCACACTAAATTCATTCGACATCAAAATGCAAACAATAAGGATGGTATCTTACACATAAGATAAAGCGTGGACAAGAATCTGCAGATCATCCACGCTAAAATCATTCTCGTCCAATAATACATGATAATGAGTAGGCCGTGATGTTCCCTACAACATAAATCATTCAGCCAAAACAGCACAATGTAAAAAAAAAGTACTTACAAAGCTTGTATCCCACCAAGGTTCAAAAGCAATTAACTTCCTGATAAATGACAATTAACCCACATCATAGTACTTACTATTAGGCCGGATTGAGGACACAAGTAAAAATCAAAATTTCTAGGATGACAAATCTGAGCATCCACAATAGTACCTGCATCCAAAACACAGAAAAATCACTGCTCCGTTTGGAAATATAAAGGAGAGCATCAGGTATTCACATGTAGCCCGGGAGATTTTGAATGATGATTGATTTTAACCTATATGATAACTAATTTTATCAAAGTTGTATTTATACTAACCGGGCAGTACATTGCCTGTACGGTCACCACCACCAGGAATTGGGAATAGCTTTGTGTGATGATTCTTCTGTGCAATTATCAGGGTAACTTTAGGCTTATAACCAGCCTCTATGTGATTGCATGCCTAGTGGAACAAATAACAAACTATAGTTTAAACCGATAGAACGTTAAAACACATACCCAACCATATGACAAATTACAAATTGAATGAACTAATAAAAAGTTAAAATAACCTGATATATAGCTTGTAATTCAACATTCAGAACCTGGTCAAATTGTGATTCACTAACTCCATCTCTGTAATACTGAACACATTAGCAATTATCCAAAATGTTCTAAATAACAAAGACTTGCCCATTATATCGCATATGTAGATAGTGATGAATGATGAACACATGGCATCACAAAAGACATTGTAACAGGGACAAACTGTGTGCAAAGACTAAAACTATATGGTAATTTCAATCAATGTTCGTAATCCTGTTCTACATTGCAATAGAACAATCACTCTACATTTTATAGGGACTTTTCAAAACATTTCATTAAGCAGTCCAACAGGAGCCTGTGTACTAGGGTTGCACAAACTATAATTGGGGCACAGGGCAGAAACTAAAACTACCCTATCGTTCAATCAATGTTTGTAATTCTAGTTCTACATTGTAATGAACAGACGATTATTCTATCGTAACTTTTCAAAACAACTGATGAAGCATTTCAACAATACAGTGTAACAGGGCTGCACACGAGGGTAAGCATAGGAAAGATTTTATTTTAAAATTAACTCTGGTTCAATCAATGTTCGTAATTCTTGTTCTATATTGTAATAGACAGACTATTATTCTATACTAACTTTTCAAAACAATAGATGAAGCATTTCAACAAAGGTTGAACATGAGGGTAAGCATAGCAAAGTTTCTTATTTTAACAAAATTAAGAATAACAGATAAAGTCCTACCGCCCTCAACTACCAATATACCTCATCATTAACAACATACCTGAAGATTATCATTTGCTGTGGTTTTCGTTCTACATTCGGGGGTGGATTGCAAGATTGGTAGAAGTCTACAAGTAGCTCACTGTGTGACCAACATAAAGTAGGTCAGACAATCTGACATCTATATTACTGAACCTGACAATCACCTTTTACAAACTAGAGGTATCATTCTCTGCCTATATCGCAAAACCATAATGATTTGAAGGATACAAGAATTCTTCCCAAATGTTCAAAGGATAAAAGGTTCCAACAATATAACAAACTATAGAATTACCTGATCATACCAACATCCTTCCCTGAGGGCAACGGTTTGTACAAAGCTTCAATCATCTCAACCTTGGGTGATTGAGTTCTCACTGAAGCCCTATATCTTGAAATCAAGGGCCATTCCCTAGACGATACGACCTGCCAACAACTTTTATTTAGAAAAATAAATAACGAATAAACTGTATTGTGCATGACAGTCTATTTAATAAACACAGTATACATATACCGTACTACAGATCGGCAGGTATTTTTGAAGTCAACATCGGGATACAGAGACATGTATAAAAACAAATATATAAACACACACATATTCATCCCGAAATTCTAAAATAAAAACATAAAAATTTAGATCTCCAACTACATTTCACTCCAAATTGCTTCCAGAAACTCAGAAACGCAAACTTCCAAGAAACTCAGACAGGGGGAGGGGCTTATTGCTAAGACAAAATGTATTGTTTTAGGGCCGTGAGCAGATCCTGGGTAGCATAGCTAAATATTAATAAAGCAACTTGTTTCAGGAGATGGGTCATACAGTTAGAAAAATCAAATAAAATAATCATCAGTCCTGAGAAAGATAGTTGCCAGCTTGTATAGAGGGAGAAGAAAATACATGAGACCACTATAATACAAAGAGAAATAGATACTAGTCAACTTGGAACAGCTATGGACACGACGAGGACAGCAACACCCAACCATGATACCCGCCCACATCATTGAACACATACCAAATCTTTGCCGTGAAATGAACAAACAACTTCAAAGAACATCTACAAAATGATAAGGACTACAAAGAAAATCTACAAACTGATAGCAAGAATATATAGTTAAAACTTAATATCAATTAGCAAAACTGAGACCTCTGTACAGAATATTTACTTAATAGTTTCTATTATAGCGTAATACAGGCCAGGGTACAAAATCAATGTTGGGAAACAATTGTACATTTGCAAATGTCACTCTGACTGCCAAACAGAGGAGCATGCAACCATGTAAAACCCGACTGAACAACAAATTATAAAATCTTTAAAGAAAGGCTAGAATATATATTACATAAAACATTACCAGAAAACAACATATATTAAAATTAAACGTCTATCAATTCCAGTCAAAAGCCTCATGTTCCATAACATGTAAAAGATAAATACCGCTGAAATTGAAGGTGAATCTGCATGTCCTGGAGAACCATGCGAGACATCCATCCCAATAATAATTGTTGGTTTTGTGGATATCTTAGGTATCTTATGAGCAAATTCCACAGCCAACACAGAGTTGAGGCCACCAACCTGAAGGACAAAATAGCGTAGCAGTTACATAAATGCATCAACATATTTAAGCAACGGGCTTGACTGAAAAGGCAAAGGTATACCCAGTAAACTTTGGATGCCGGAGGTTACCTTTGCGTTTATTTTCAAAGCCACGTTTGTTAAATATTGATCATTGACCTTCCTCATATTTAGAGGGGCTATACATTGATTAATGACCCCCAAGTCCGACAGGAATTTCCTCTTCCAAGGCCCTAATAAAACAGGGAATAAAAATATAAAATAAGAAATGTTACCAAGTCACAAAATTTCCTCTTCCAAGGCCCTAAAACAGAGAACAAAAATATAAAATAAGAAATGTTACCAAGTCACAAAATCTAGTTTAGCATCATAAAAAATAAAAACTAGAATCATTAATTAACACAAGAATTACCATAAAGATCACTGTTCTTCCTCTCTGGTAAGATGCAGAGCAAAAATTGAGGCGGCTTTGGAAGTTTAGACTTCATCTGACTTAGCATCCTTTCCACCCTGTCAACAGGGTTCCTATTTCTGTCTTGAGGCGATTCTTCTAGAACGCCCAAACAGTCGGCCATCATCTACAGTAGAAATCTCAATTATGCAATGTCCAAACATGAAATATGTAAAATGCAACTATTTAACCATATGTAGATAACATACCAATCCTCTTCTGGCACAACATTGCTGAAGTTCCCGTCCCATATTATTTATTTCATTTGTACGAACTCTTGAATTGAAAGATGCAATTGCCCATTCTCCAATTTTTGCTGCCCGAACCATAGTCTGAGAGCAGAGGATTGGGATAAGATTAAAAAATCTAGAGTGAGGGAGTTTGAAATCAAATTTTCGAAAGCTTCAAACGGCGAAAACCTTGTTATTGAAGTTCCAACGACCATTCCTGGGAGCCTCTTCCATCTTCCCAAACTTCAGCTGTTGAGAAAACACGCAATAACTAATCGATAAGATGACTGAAAAACAAGTTGCTCAGATAATAAGAAGCACCAAACAAAATATCTCAATTATATGAAATATTATGATGCACATGAAAGTCTACAAAACGGCTGAAATACAATTTGCTCAGATAATAAGCAGCACCAAACAAAAGCTTGCTTACACCGTAAATCCTAGCAAGCTTCCGTTCCTTTCCATGAACTACTAGAATTAGACATCATTCCCCAAAATAAAATGATACGAAGTTCAGGGCCCAAAATCTTATCTTAAGTACGAGGAAACATTTTCCCTCCTCGGGAACCAAAGAAAAAGAAAACAAGCACCCCTATGTATTGAATAAAGCAAAGGCAACACATGTCATTGACAGGACTTTGGTTTGTTAAACCAGAATGCAACAATAACAATTTAACTTTAAGCCAATATTCAAAAGAGAAGATGTATAAAGCTCTCTTTCAGAGGCTCGGTTCGTTGAGAACGAGAGCCAGCAGTCTTACCAAGACAACCATTCATATCAGTGTCACAGTTCGTTGAGAACGAGAATCAGCAGTCTTAACAAGATGGTTATTCATAGCAAGATCCAAGTAATCTATGACAAATTTCAAAAGACTATCAAAAATATCAAGACAACACATGAAAAACCTGGTTTTCAGGTAACAAATCAAAGAGCATATAATTCACATAAATCAAACAAAAGAGTCTTTGGGCAATATAATTCATAACTCATAAATGAAATCTAATAATTATTACTGAAGTTCATTTATAATCAATCATACAAACCAAACTGAAGGGGTTAGCGCACCAGGTGAACAATGTTTCTGGGCATTTGACTAGTTCCGTGCCAGTAGGTGTCCCATTCAAATCAGTTAGATGCACTAGTCTATTCTGGCTTCTTTCACTAAGGATTCCATCAGCAAATGTGTAAATGTGGAGATGCATTCCTTGGGTTTAATCCCTTGGAAAGCAGGGCATGTGATCTTTCAACAATTCAATTCATAACGGAAATCTAATGGTAGATTATTGGAAATCTAGGGATATAATCTTTTAACAATTCAATTCATAATGAAAATCTAATGGTAGATTATTGTAGTCCTTGCAATTTATAATCAAACAAATCAAACCCAAGGGTTTGCTCAGCCACATGGTGCCAGGGTTTTTGGGTATTTAGATAGTACTGTGCCAAACAAATCAAACAAGTGTTAATTCAACTAGTTGTTACCAGTGTTGGGCATTTGGCTAGTTCTGTGCCAGTAGGTGCCTCATTCAAATTCCATGGGTTAGATGCACTAGGCTACACCTCTTTTTTACTAAGGATGCCATCCAATGAAAATCTAATGGTAGATTATTGTAGTCCTTGCAATTTATAATCAAACAAATCAAACCCAAGGGTTTGCTCAGCCACATGGTGCGAGGGTTCTGGGGGTATTTACATAGTACTGTGCCAAACAAATCAAACAAGGGTTAATTCAACTAGTTGTTACCAGTGTTGGGCATTTGACTAGTTCTGTGACAGTAGGTGCTTCATTCAAATTCCATGGGTTAGATGCGCTAGGCTACACCTCTTTTTTACTAAGAATGCCATCCACCTAAGGATGCCATACATCCTTTTTTAAAAGAGGATGCTATCCACTAACACTAAATTTCCATGGGTCAGATGCACTAGGCTACACCTCTTTTTTACTAAGAATGCCATCCACTTAAGGATGCCATACATCCTTTTTTAAAAGAGGATGCTATCCACTAACACTAATGTGAGGATCCAGGAAGCATGAGATGAGTTTCAGTATACCAAGGAGTTTTTCGAAATTTAAAAAACAAAAGAAAAAATCTAAAACAAACTGATTCAGAAAAATCGATATTTAAACTGTCTATAATGATCGCCTAGTTAATAAACACGTGGGCTTGTAAGAGAGTATTTTACATAATTTATACATTTTATTTTCCGGATGCAAAAATCATATACATTACGATAACATATAAGAGAAACAATGCCTTACCGTGGGTGGGTCAAGAATTCGACCATCTAAACGTACCAACTCTTTATCAACATTGATATTGCAGGACTTCAATAATGGATCAGAATTGTAATTATTGACTTCCATCGCCTGCATCATCAAATATTAGTCACAATCTATTTGTTATATTGAAGATATCAAATCAACTCCAAACAAAACCATACTTGCCTTCAATAAAACCTGCATTCGTTCATCTGGCTTTTGTCGGGATTGCTCCACAAGTGATGTGCGTTGTTGAGTATTAAGTGACTTCGTATATCTCTGTCCTTGAAGGATTTTGCAAAGCTGACAGTGGGAGAAAACACACCCATTAGATAATCAATATTTTTCACCGGAAATTATCAATTCAACGCGCCCTTGTTGAAGCAACAAATGCATAATATCTTGAAACATTTACATTACTGACCTCTATTGGCAGATAATTCGGTCGTTTTTTTCTCCCTACATCCAAGCATAAAAAATCGCCTGAAAACTGCAACGGAGTTTGTTTTGTATTTACAAAGTAATCATACACTGTCACATCCACTGTTTGAAGCTCTTCTTGGTTGCCTTGGCCTTTTACTTTCATTGAAAAGCTTCACACAGAAAGGCCCCACATAATTCAATACAGAAACCCAAGTAACCAATAACAATGATAAGCATGCCAAACATTAACATTTTTAGCTATAACCCAAAAGAGAAAGAAAACATAACATGAATAGATCGTAAGAACAAGTAACGATTAATACAGTTGTTCTTTGCACGGTTTTTCACTAAAACCAAAAATCTTAAACTCCATATTAGTGTGTAATGTTACAATGCGCACTCCTTTCAGAACTTGTTTTGCCTGTAAAAAAAATAACAGAATTGGGCAGTGTCCAACTTTAAAAATAAAAAAAAATTTAAAAGAGTTGCATGACAGAAATCCAAGGTATGCATGTCGAGTTACATTTTACGGTTTTACCTTGGCCCAATTAATCTTCCATGGATTGTCAACACTTTGATTGGCCAACAAAAAATCAATGACAGCACTTTCTTTGATGAGCATTGTTGTTGACACATCTGCACAAAATGGTAACAAGGCAAAAAAAACTCAAATAGACTTCCTGAAGTTACTGTAAAAGGCGTACAAAACTCACCTGCTCAGCATATCATAATATCACAGAAAAAAAAATTAAATTCAAAGAAAACTTGCAACTCAACTTTATTTTCGACAGAACTGAAAAGTCAATCTATTTGACAGAATATTATAGCCACCAGTTCTTTCCTTGTTGGCCAGATTGAATGTGTATGTCTACTGATTGAAAATAAAAATTGATAATGACGCTGAGTAAGAAATGGACATCATTAATAGTTTTCTGACGCATTGATATTAAAAAAAAACCCAAAAATGTGTTTTCTTGAAGTGTTGTTATATGTATAATTCTAGACTAATTCCTACAGCTACATTTGATCCTCTACTACTGAAACAAAGCCTCTACATTTGTCTGATGAGAATATCAACAAGGGGTTGTGCAAATTTGGATCTGTGTACTTTGAATAGAGTTAACAAAAACTAAAAACTCTATCCGTGCATATAAACACTTTTAAAACTACATAGGAACTATGAACATATTGGATACCAATATCAAGACTCCACAGCTATGTAATGTCAATAAACAGATAAAGTAAATTGGTGAAGCTCAAAACCTATATATTTGTCATCATCTAACGAAATATAATTAATATCCTAATTGCTCCAAAACCTTCTCGGCCAATGGAAGGTTTTCATTTGCGTGGGAATTTATCTTAAATGCAATGCATATTAAATATAAATACATACTATAGTTTATAATTTCAAACTTCCACAACTTCCAAAAGGCCCACCCTTGGCATATAAAAAAGGGACGAATCAATCCAGAATAGTCCTTAATCCCATGCTCTTGTATTTATTTCCATCCTTCAACGCATTGAATAGAAACAACATTATTTTGCAGATATTATTCATGCAAGGACGAGATAAATGATAAACGAAGACGTAGGATTTCTTCTCCGAAAGTTTATAGCTTTTAAGGGCTACGAGCTATGCATATTCTTGAAGGTCGACCAAGTCAAGTATCATTTAGCCTTAAAAATTAGTATAAGAGAAGCTCATCATCTCAGATAAGCTAGGTTAAATGCTTGAATGTACTATTGAAAGACCAGTATCACTTCAAATACCAAGAGATTTTAGGGATTAGGCACACTAGATCACCTTATCGACAAATTAAAATCAACATGACAAGAAATGAAAAATAGACTGCCAATGCTTCTTGTCCTGAACTGTATATAACACCAAAGTTAAATACATATATTTCAAAAGTCAACAATTCGAAGTTTGAGTATATTATTATATTCCAAAAAATGAATAAATTCTTAAATGACTCTGTTGGCATTTGCGTCCAGCGCTCCCCATGAGTTTCGCGACATGGGTAGACAAGGGTTGACCCCTTCACATGTATCCCGAAGATTAAGAAAAAACTACTGGTTTTGGTCTAACGCCAATCACGTTCCAACAAATGGTACGAGAAACAGGTCTCCAGTTCAAAACTCACGCAAGTAACATTGGTCTAACGCTCCAAATTTGAGTATATTATTGTATTCCAAAAAATGAATAAATTCATAAATGACTCTGTTGGCATTTGCGTCCAGCGCTCCCCATGAGTTTCGCGACATGGGTAGACAAGGGTCGTCCAGCGCTCCCCATGAGTTTCGCGACATGGGTAGACAAGGGTTGACCCCTTCACATGTATCCCGAAGATTAAGAAAAAACTACTGGTTTTGGTCTTACGCCAATCATGTTCCAACAAATGGTATGAGAAACAGGTCTCAAGTTCAAAACTCACGCAAGTAGCGTTGGAGGGAGATTGTTGGCATTTGCATCCAACGCTCTCCCATGAGTTTCAAGACATGGGTTAACCCTCTCTTGTGGATCTTAACTTTGGCAATTGTATAAGAGATAAACCTGCAAGTTTTGGTCTAACGGGATTCATGTTCCAACATGGACTGTGGAGTTTTTAACCTTTTTTAGGGATTAGAGACACTAGATCAACTTATAGACAGTCTAGAATCAACATGACAAGAAATGAAAAATAGAATACCAGTGCTTCTTGTCTTGAACTTTATATAACATCAAGGGTTATACACATATTTCTATGTTGCACTGGCCTCAGGGATGGGAGGACGTGGAGGACGCAGAGACAAGTTTTTGGACGGCTAGAGCACACCCCAAATTTTTCAGGGTATGGCAGGTTGGGGACAGCAATTATTTATATATCAAAAACATTGAAATAAAAAGTAATTATGAAATTCAATTTACAAAAAGAAATGTAAACTATTGTCCAATTATCATTATCCATTGTCAAAACTGAATAGTAAAGACTCAAGATACATGCCTAAGATCTAACTTCTAAGATTACTATTAAACAGTAACTTAAAATTTGAAAGTTAAAATAATAACAAAAATTTAAAAATTTACATCATTGCATACATGAATGATGAATCATTTCGAAATTTGAATAACAAATAAATTTATATTTGTAATTTGACATTTGTAAATACTAAATTATAATTTTATAAAACTATAATAGCATGCACGGAGATTTTTACCCCAAATACTAAAAATATTAAATGTAATATCAAATATGTAATACCTGTGTTGTGCAGCATGTTATGGATGAGAGGGGGCAACCTCACTATGAATATGAGGCTGTGTTGAGCCATGAACTCAAACTTTGAACATGTGCCAAGAGCCTGAGAATCGAGAGGGGGTTGTGAGCTATGGTCTCCAAGTTGAGAGGGGCATTCATGGATTGCAGGCAGGGGAGCCGCAGATAGGGGAGTCACACATGGGACTACAAATGGGAGCCAACCTAGCAAGTAGCGGCACACAGAGTGATGGGTAGAACCATAGAGCAAAGGGTTATATAGGTGCTGGAGTGTTGGAGTGATGGGTAGAGCAGAGGGTTATGCGAGTGAAGTGAGTTGGTAGTGTAGTTAGGAACGAAGGATAGAGCAGAGAGAATGGGAGGGGGTTGCGCGTTAGAAGAATAGGGAAAGCATTAAGTTAGGTTTTTAGTGAAAATTTTAATTTTAATTGTGCAAGTCGAGGGACGTCCAAGAGTCCCCAATTGGTCGAGTGACATTCATGAAAAGTCCCCGATTTTGAAGGGTATGTTTAGGGTACGACTCAAAAGTCCCCAAGTCCCCAACAGAGTCCCCAATGAATTAAGGATGTTTCCGAGGAGTTCCAAAGTCCCCAAAAAGTCCCCAAAACAGGGAAACACAGGAAATTTTGGGGGAGACAGGTCCCCGTGTGACGTAGATATATTTCAAAAGTCAACAATTCAAAGTTTGAGCGACGTAGATATATTTCAAAAGTCAACAATTCAAAGTTTGAGTATATTATTACAACTTCCAAAAATAAAGAAACTCTTGAATGGTCTTGCTAGAGAGACTCGTTATGTAAATCCAGAAAATTTCGGTGTAGGGTTTTTTAAATTGGATTGTACTCATTTTTGGTTTGTAAAACTGCAAGGGTAGCATGTAGAACATTAAATTTTGTTGATTTGCTTTAAATTTGGGTTATCTATATATATATATATATATATATATATATATTTTGATATTGTACTTATTTTTGGTTTGTAAAACTGCAAGGGTAGCATGTAGAACACGAAATTTTGTTGATTTGCTATAAATTTGGGTTATATATATATATATATATAAAAACCTACGCTGGCATTTGTATGTATGTCTAACATATGTGTGGATATGTGCCTCAGTATCTTATGTGTAAATAAAGAATTAAAGATCAATATCCTAGCCCACCATTATCATTTCAAAATGACAATTTTGGAGGGAAACAATTATGCTAAATTAAGTGATATTTATATATTAGTTAAAAATGGATGACAGTATACACAGCAAATTGGCACCAAGAAAAAAACAAACAAAAGAAAAACAATCAAACAAAATGATATAATAAAGTTACCCATATTAAGGGAAAGCCCACTCTGTGTGGGCCTGAAGCTGATATGATAACCCCTGCATCCGGTGACACCTCCTCCTAGTTCAACCAAAGGAGCAAAACTCCAATGAAAGAAACTCTGCCTCACCAATAAATAGCCTCTGTGAAAACAAAGACCGACAGTACTTAAACACATGTTAAGGCAACCAATGAAAATGAATTACAAAAGAGCATACTTCTCAATTCATTAACCAAATGGAGATGAACAAGTACGTACTTCCTAGAGGCATGTTGTCTCAGAACTATATCTAAGACCCTTAATGCATCTTGGGCTTTATCAGAAACCTCTCCTTGAATGACAGCCTGCAGAACTTTCATTGGAATCTTTGCAGCGAAGGCAATTTCTACCTTGAATTTCTCCCCTCTATCTCTATCTTCTCTTCTCTTTTTTGACTGCTCCATCTGGCTGGGGCTTTCATTTCCCCTAGGCCTAGTTAAAAAGAACACAGCAAAATTACAAATGAACAAAATGCATAAGCATTATACTGAAGCCCACCTCCCTGAAATCTAACACCGAAGCAGAGCATTACACTGATCCCAACCTACCTAATATTTAACACCGACCTAAGCATAGAAGTCGAACATTCAAAGATCATGTACCTTAGACCTACAACCATAACTATGCCAAGACTTTGCATAGAGAGTGAACTATCAATCCCCACCAGCATGAATAGTGAATCCTTAAACATGAAATCTAGACCTTGGATCTAAAATAAGAGTTCGTAAATATGAAACCCCTCGAAACAAATCTAATAATTGTCTTTAGTACGAAAACATGAACCTTTAACCCTCAATCATATAAACATTCTCTTCTATTCAGATATGAACACCATCAAAGTAACATCAGCATAGCAAAGCTTTGTTGCATGCATCATGAGGCCCAATCTTTGAGTATGCCAACCGCCCTTCCCTATAATATGAGTACAAGCCACTCCAATGTTAAAGACAATTAAGTACATAAAATCCCCCCAAAAATTAAAACTAGTATAGATCCATTCTAAACCCAGNTATGCCACCCGCCCTTCCCTATAATATGAGTACAAGCCACTCCAATGTTAAAGACAATTAAGTACATAAAATCCCCCCAAAAATTAAAACTAGTATAGATCCATTCTAAACCCAGATTTAATTTATTTTTTAAAAAGATTAGATCAACCTATTATTACACAAAATCCCAACAATTAAGTACATAAAATCCCAAAAAAAAACTAGAATAGATCCATTCTAAACCCAGATTTATTTTTTAAAAAGATTAGACCAACCTATTATCACACAAAATCCCAACAAACTATTACACAAATTCCCCAAAAAAAAGATAAAACTAATATAGATCCATTCTAAACCCAGATTTATTTTTTAAACATCAACCAAAAAAAATACATTTGCACCTCAATAAATTTGATCCCTTCCTGTGCTTGATAGATCCAGATTTAGGGTGGATCTATGCTGATATATTTTCAAAACACGGTCATCTATAGATCCAGGTTTAAGATAGATCTATGCTGATATATTTTCAAAACACCTTTATCCTATAAATCCAGGATTTATAGATCCAGGTTTAAGATGGATCTATGCTGATATATTTTCATAACATGAGGTTTAAAATGAATCTATGCTGATATATTTTCAAAACACCGTTATCCTCAACAAAATCTTAATTGCTAAATCTGATTTGAAAACTTTATTTATCAGCAGTGGAACCCATTGAAATGAAGCTTAAATACTGAAACTTCTAAAAACTTTAAACTAAAACACGCGATTGAGTGACGACCTTGTAACCCAATCAGACAAGTAAGCGTTGTAAGATTATTATCATTAACTGAGTAGGTACTACAAAATGCATTGACAGAAGATCCCAATGAAAAGCCGCTTCAATATTGAATCTCTTAAAACTATATACCAAAACAGACAATGAAAAGCCGCTTCAATATTGAATCTCTTAAACCTATATGCCAAAACAGACAATAGACAGAAACCTTGTCACCCAATCAGGCTATCATACAATGTAAGATTGATAACCATTACTAACTAAAATAGGTGAAAATTCTTACATTCTTGAACCCTTCTAATCTTCGCAAAGGAGATAAGTAACAAAAGTTAAGTAAGGAAGAAATACTTACCTTCTTGAACTCCTATCGTCATCAATAACAACATTGCACTGAATGTTATTGTTTCTAAGAGGCCCAATAGTAAACAAGGTCTTCTCTCCATCGTAAGCAAAATCTTTGCCACCAAATTCAGTATCACCGTATATTTCTTTGACTTTATCCATAATTTTCCTACACAAGATCTTGCTGACACACTCTTGTTCTTTACCCCCACGTTCACCACTTATTTTGACCTGAAATCAAGAGACAGAAATCATCTACCTTACCAGAATCTAATAAATAAGACAGACAAGACGGTTAATAGAAATGTTGAATTTACTCACATCGTACTGGAACGAGTCCTGGAGATTGGAAAATCTTACTCTGAAGTGATTACAGAGTAACTTAACAGGTTTACCGGCTCGACCGTGTCCAGGTCGTTTGGTTAGAACATGACGAATGACCTCTGTGAGTTTCTGTGCCATTATAGAAGGCAGTGGAGGTGGGGGTGGCAGAACTTCAACTTCAGAAGAAGGTACAGATTGTGGTACCATTTGAGAAGGAATTTCGGGTGGAGGTGGAAGAACTTCAACGGACTGACTATAAGAAGGCCCTGCTCCATCACCCGGGCCTGAGATATCCTGGGACTCCATTGTAAAACCTGTGTTCAAAACACACTATCAATTTACATGAGAATTATGTGATTCACATTCCCACAAACACAACTAAAATCCAGAGAACACTCATGAGTGCAAGCCACCGAACTGTGTCAAAAAAAAATTAACCACATTCCAACATACCCTCAACTAATCAAACTGGACCAAAATTCTTCAAACAGCAAAGCCAGAGAACACTCATGTGTACAAGCCACCGAATTGTATCAAAAAAATTTGATCACATTCCAACATACCCTCGGGGGCCTCAACTAATCAAACTGGACCAAAATTCTTCGATGGCATATAAGAAGTTTACTTTTGAAGAAGATTTATATCTATTCAGTGACTGTTTTCAAAAAAATCTAGAAAAATTTAAAAGGAAAATGACCCAACAAGTCTTCCACCTCAATTTACGGGTATATACTATACTACACGAGAAGTTCTCTATGACACCCAAATGGTCATAAGTTATAATCCATCAGCCAGCAAAGAAATCGAAAATGATCTCCCATTGGAATTTAAACAAATAGAATGGATGGCCTGTACATTATTGATGAAAACCAACCTTGAAGCTAGAGACTAGCACTCCAAAACTTCTTAACAAGACAAAACAAACCCAACAAAGATTCAGTTGTTTGTATAAAACAACATATTAAATCAGCCGTTCAAGATAGCAATCAGTCAAATGACTAGTTGAGCAAAAAGCCAGAAGAACGAAAAAATTGCATATACAACTCGAAGTTGGCATAAAAACCGAGAGAACAACTTTAGTAATCCCAGGCCAAAATCTGAACATTCCCAAAAATAGAATAATATTACTATTTCAGCCAAAAATTAATGTAATGGCCTAAAAACTATAGACAAAAACCAAGCTCGGAGCCCGAGGAAGCATTCCTCCGCCTCCTGGGCGGAAACAAACCCAACTTAGAAACAATTCCTTCTACAGAGTCACATTTTATTTTATCAGTGATTAACTCTAAAAATCATGATATAATAACTTAATCAAGCCAGCATGTAAACCAGCCATAGATAATTTTAAACCCAAACCAAACAACAACATTTACATTTCGGCAAAAACTACAAATTCGCCTAAAATCTACCGTGCAAAACCTACCTCAAAATCAAACAAAACCGCTCCTCCGAAACTTCAGAAGCAAAACGAACCCAACATAAGAAAATCACTTCTATAATCCCAGTTTTTTAATCGGCCTTGATTCTAAATATGATATCAAATTCAGTGCAGGGTGAACAATGTAGCTAGTCAGCAACTCACCAAACCTTAAAAATCATAGTAAAAATCACCATTCAGTTACAGACAAATAAGATGGTCTGAAAATCATGGAAGAAAACTAACCTCAAGTCACAGAGAGCAGTGCTCCTTCAAAACGTCTCAACAGTCGTGAGCCAACAGTCCTGAGCCAAACAAACAGAACAACTAAACGATTACTGTTAAAAACCCACACATTTATTCAGCCATTGATTCTAAAAATCAAGAAAATCTTTAGGAATAAGAAAAATGCAAAAGCAAAACGGTTACTCTTACACCACAACATATTTATTCAGCCATAGATTATAAATATCAAGAAACCATACAGGAAACAGCAAATGCAGAAGCAAACCAGTTTCTTTAACAACAACAAACATTTATTCAGCCATTGATTATGAATATCAAGGCAGCATTCAAGCATCAACAGAATCAAAACCAACCAGAATGAAACCCAAGAACTATACCCAAACCAAAACACATCAAAACATAGCAGAAACTACACCCAGACAAAAACAGAAAAAAGACAAACTATATTCACACCAAAGACTGAGCATTCCCAGATATAACAAGAAAAATACCTCAAAAACATCCGTACATCAAATGTAGCTGCTGTAACTCGACTAAAGCAAAACTCCAAGACAAGAAATAATCCAAACCCACCTCAAATAAACATCCATTACGCTAAATATGTCAAACCCAGCTCAGATAAAGCTCCAACAAACTAAAATATTCAAACCCAACACAGTTAAAGCTCCAAGAAGCTGACATATCCAAACCCATATCAAACAGAATTCAAAAAAACGCAATGTACAATAGAAAACGCCAATTTCAACAAAAATCCAACAGATAATTTGAAATCCAGTCCTTGAACACCACATTTCTTTAATGAATTTACAATTCAGCTACAAACGAATACAACATCCTGCAAATTATTCAGAATGTTACCTCAGAGCTCTTACCACTGTGTAGAGAGATCACCGTAGCAGCGAACACTGATAACTGGAAACTAGGAAGCAAGAGGTAAGAGTTCATGAACACACAGTAGAGTGAAGTGGTCTGAGTTGAAATAGCAGGTTAAATAGCGAGTGATTTAAGGTGGTTTACATCATTAAACGACACGATAGTTCTTCAGAAATCCAACCCGCACTGTCCACGCCGCCGTTGACACGATCCTCCATAATACCCATTACAGCCATGCAATAAATTAATTGAGCGGGCAAAATCCATAATAACCATTGCAGCCATCTAATAAATTAATGGAGCGGGCAAGATTAATAAAGGATATCGATTTATGTGTGTATATAGGCCTGTGTGCAATCTTCATAAATGATCATTAATTTGTATTAAATGAGAATTAAAGAACTAAGTAGATTTAAAATCTGTATTTGTTTCTTGAAACCCATTTCGTCAACCTTATAGTTTTGTTTTATCGTTGCGCTTTCTAATATTAGTAATGCTTATGTGGGGGGATTGGTATTTACACCACCTCGTTTTTTCTAACCTAATGTCGCATCTTTTAAATGTCTTTTGTATGGGTTTGACACGATTGGGTTGAAATAGCATTCCTAACACGTGTTGGTTTTTTGAATTTTTAAATAATGTTATTTTCTTTCTTTGTTTTTAGATTTAATGTTTTTTATTTTTGGGAATATGTTGTTTTCGAAATTCTTAGATAATACTTGGTGTTTTAGAGAATCTTGGAGATCTGAATTTGGATTAATAATGGTGAACTTTCACTTATTTACAAACATGACACAATATTTACAATATAAGGATAATTTCTTCTCTAAACGTCTTGTTTAGCTCAACCCAACATGGATGGAATTTGAACATTTTTCTTTGAAGATTCTTGGATGGTGCTTTATAGAATGTGTGAAAAATGAATTTGGATCCGTATGGGTGAACTTCCACTTATATATTGTAGCCACTACATAATTGATGTTATAAATGGAGTGTCTTCTATGAAATGATGTTATAAATGGAGTGTTTTCTACGAATATTTTGCTTAGTTTGACATGACATGGATGAAATGTTTTTTATTTCATGAGATTGGTTGTTTCAAGAATTATTATAGGTTTTTAATAATGCTTAATGGAATGTGTCAAAATTGAACTTAGATCAATATCGATAAACTTCTGTTGATTTATAACCACAACACAATCAATAATGTAAATTAAATGTCTTCTCTAAATGTGTTGCTTTAGTTTAACACAGCATGAATGGAATGTTTTCAATCTTGAAGGACATGTTGTTTTGGATATTCTCAAGTAATCCCATGCAAAGTGTGTGAGAACTAAACTTAGGTCAATGGTGGTGAATTCCCACTAATTTACAATTAAACCACATCATAATTGATAAGATAGATGGAATGTCATTGTTGTCAAGTTGATGATCTCTTGGTTCATCGTATTATAAAATATTAACCTAGACATTGATAGAATAATGTCAAGGCTTGAATAGTCTTGTGATTATGCTACAATTAACTTCACTAATCTTACCTACCACTTTATAGAAAGTGGAGTGGGAGAATTGAACTTGGATCAATATTGGTGAACTTTCACTTATCTACAACCACAACAAAATTGATAATATAAATGTAATGACTTCTTTAAATGTCTTGCTTAGCTTGACACACCATGGGTGCAAGGTGTTTGATTCCATAGATGTTGTTTTTTAGATTCTTAGATAATGCTTTGTATTTTATAGAATGTTGTACATCTAAACTTGGATCAATATTGGTGAGCTTCCAATTATCTACGATCACAACACAATTGACAATATAAAGGTAATGTCTTTCTTAACTCGACACGACATGGATGGAATTTTTGTTATCATATGGAACATTATGCTTTCTAGATTCTTAGATGGTACTATATAGAATGTGTGAGAAATGATCCAGGATCAGTCGATGAATTCCACCTATATATTATAGACGCTACATAATTGATGTTATAAATGGAGTGACTTCTACGAATATCCTACTTAGCTTGACATGACATGGGTAAACTGTTTTTTCTCATGGGATCTATTGCTTCAAGGATTATCATAGGTTCTTTGATAGTGCTTAATAGAACGTATCAAAATTGAACTTAGATCAATAACAATGAACTTCCATCAAGTTATAACCACAACACTATCAATGATATAAATTAAATGTCTTCTCTAAATGTATTGCTTTAACTTCACATAACATGGATGGAATGTTTTAAATCTCATAAGACATGTCGTTTTGGGTATTCTCAAGTAATGCCATACAAAGTTTGTGAGGATTGAACTTAGCTTAATGGTGGCAAATTCCCACTAATTTACAATTAAATCAAATAATAATTAACTAGGTAGATGGAATCCCAGTATTGTGAAAGGGTTGGAGTTAATGATTCCTTGGTTCGTTGTATTATAAAAATTTACCTAAACATGGATAGAATGATGTCAAAGCTTGAATAATCTTATGATTACACTATTAACTTCACTAATGAGGCTGTGGTTTAGTGGTGAGGATGGATGCAAGTCAAGTTGTCTACCAAGGTTCAATTCTCTTAAAGGCATGAAAAACCAAATGAGGCCAAGTGCAAACGTTGGGAGATTTTGATGGAAGAGTATCTCAATATCGTGATAACATAGTTGAAAAAACCATGTGCTTGTGATTAGTAGTTCACATTTTGAGAATATGTTATAATTAGTGTCATACCCTTTTCAAGAAGAAAATAGCAGTTCCTTGGTACTCATAGAATCAAAGGTAACCATGTACATTGCAAATACGTCAAAGTATTAAAAAAATGGAACTGACTGTATATCAAAGCCTAACTCGAGATATAAAAACTGTCAAGGCAAGCACTGTGTAGATGAAGTTTGATCAATTCTTTCCATAAATTCAAAAAATAAAATGTCTATGTTGGGCATTAGAAATCTCTCTGTAAAAAACACTGCTAAGAGTAAGACGACGCAACAAAAAGCATGTAAGGTTCCTTCAAAGATCCTCTTATCTTCGAGAAACTCCTTGATTTCCAAGTATCCCAATCCGATGTGTAATGCCTCCTTAGATAAAGTATTAGCTGTCATATTATGTTCCCTATATATGTGTTGGAAGCACAAATTAATGAAAGAACCCCTTAGTTCATCAATTTGGCAACACCACTGATCCAAATATAGTACCTACAGAAGAGAGATGTGTTTTGACCAATCAATGATAACCCTTGAGTCTCCAAATATGTTAAAGCTAGGAAGCCCCACATAGGAAGCAAAAAAGAGTAAGGCCCAGAGCGCTAATAATACTGCACGAGTATTTGTGCTTCTACCACATCCAACCTTCAACTTTAAAAAATGGCACTCGTTGATGTATAAAATGTAGCCCCCACCTCCCATATGTTGATCCATTGCTCCATCCAAAAAACATAAGCATAGGTTAAGGAAGGTGCTGCACCAATGTTCCTATAAGGCTTACAACGTAGCACCACTAGATAGTCTTTAAATAACCTGATAATATATGAACATACCTTCCTAACATCAGGTTGCTTGCCCTCAAAGACCCTCTCATTTCTGACCAGCCATATATGCCAATTGTAAAAGATAGGAAGATAAAGAAAATTATGTCGAGTCTTGACCCGGTGGGCGATGCTGCTATTGAAAATCCTAGCCTCCCATAAGAAAGATGAATCCATTACACAAGCTACGAACACCTAACGGCACATCAAAAGTTGCAATCAACAAAAAGATGGTCAACAATTTCTTCCCCATAACCACAGATAGAGCATTTGTTGGGACCGTCCCACCCATGTTTGCGTAAATTGTCCCAAGTATTTATCCTATTTTCTGCGCAGAACCAACTAAAGCATTGCATTTTAACCGAGATCTACCGCAACCAAAGTTCCTATAGCCACAAAACTTTCAACGATACTAGCTAAGATTTGACTATATAATCATATGCAAGTTTGGTAGAAACCTGTCCCGTAGCCCCATTAAACGCCCAAACAAGATCATCCTCAACATCTCTCAATCTGATAGCCACCCTAAAGAGAAAGCTTGTGTACTGTGTCCATTCATCCTTCCAAGATCCCCCCAAGTCCAAGTCCTCTGCATTCAACCAATACGACTATGAAAAATTGTAGCCTCCTAAATTCCTCACTTAATTGAGAGTGAGTATTCCATAATCATTCATATAATCCACTAATCTCGGGGATAAAGCATAAACAGTTTCTAAGTCAATAATCAGGTTTACCCCAAGAACAATCCTCTGCCTACTGTCAACCTTCCAACTTAAGGTTGAACTGACCCATCTGAGAATCCTGATGAAGCCATTCCAGAAAAATGAAACCATGAACACTGTTTGTCGTACCCTATAAACATTGTAGAAGAAAAGTAAATGGAATTGATGGCTCACCCTTTGGAAGTCATCAAAGAAAACTACTTATATTTCAAAAGTCATCAATGAAAATTATTTGTATTTAGTGTTTCTCCCTTTAAAAGTTGTTATAGAAAAGTGTAGGTTATTAATGGTTTGTCCTTGGAAAGTTGTTAAAGAAAGAGCTTGTAATAGTTTGAAAGTTAGTAAATATAATTTTTGTAACTAGTAGTTCATGTTTTGGAAGTTTTCGAAAAACAATGCTTGTAATTAGTGGTTATTCCTTCAAAAGATATCTTCCCTAATAGGATATATGTGATGTTAAGTGAGTTGTTACCCAATGGTAAACATGTGGGTTTTTCCTTCATAGATCCAAGTTTGATTCTCACTAAAACAAATAATCCTCAAAGTGGCATGTCTACAAGTGTACTTCAGTTAACTCCAATAAAGTCTCGATAAATACACATAGATTTCAATAATGGTGGGGAATAAGTACTCAACTATAACAAAAAATAAATAAAGGATATTCCATTTATAATTTAGAGAAATGGATTATTTGTTACGGTATCTAACATATTCATTCTACTTGTAATGCGTTTGGAGTTTGAAGATAACACTTTCAAAAGAAGTGGTGACCTAGACATATCAAAGGGCTTGGATTGCTAAATGAAACTTGTAATTTATTGTATTCTCATTTATTATTGCACCAAGAATAGTGATGTACTCTACAGCCCAATTTAACATAGATGTCATATACGTACATGATAACATCTAAAAATATAACTTATATCGGGATCCAAATTTTTGTGTGTAATTATTTAACCTCATATCATGTATTAATTCTTTTATATTAAATAATAATAAAACTTGCACAACCACTTAACCTATGGTTGGTGAACATCAATAGGCCACCATGTGACACCACAAACAAGTTATATGTTAAGTATTTACATGTGTAGTTATGTTATCCATGCAATAATTGCCAGTTATTTCTTATATTCTTTTTCTTTTAATTGTTTATTTCAAATTCAAAGCAACGCCCATAAAATCAATCTCAATAGTACACTTGTCTCATCCTCTTATAATCTAGGAAAATCATACTTATTAGCCTACTCTAAATTCTAAAATATAAACACCTATCAATATAACTATTCATTCATAATCTTAGAGATAACTCTTCCTTATCAACAATACTTCATAATACCCTTTTCACATATCTTAAAAAATAGCTATCATTAAATTAAATATATCTAAAATTTATATATCTTTAAATTATTTATACCACACAACTTTATAACTTTAAAAAAATACTAAATAAATTTTAATACTTATTTCAAATTTGATAATGCAAAACAAAAAATATTTGCAAAGACTAAATTGTACCAGAAACAGAAACATATCCTTTGTACTAGAAACATATCCTATGATTATTCTAAACATGTCCTATTGAAGCAGTAACATAGTGTTCACTTTTGAGACTTTGGATTCTCTTTTTAGATTGAGGTGGGAGTGAAGGTTGACATGCAACAAATGTACACCTTCATCCCCCCAACCTCCACCTCATCTTCTTGCCCCTCTTTTTTCGATCAAGACATAGGGTTAATGATTGCCCACTCAAACTTTCAAACATTGGTTGATAATTTTCTTTTGGAATTACTTGTATGTTATATTTTTTCCAAATTTTGACCACTTGTATTCCTATAAATATTTTCTAAAAGGAAAATTACCCTCTTTTCAAAATTAAACTTTAGTTGGGTCATTTGTCCATCTCATTTATGAAGAACTCTCCTAGTTGGAGAGTATAAGAAGGAATATTTTTCATTTGAAACTTGGTTACATGTACACGATGAGTCTCCACAACGATTAAGGTGTCTAGTTGACCTTACCAAGTCATAAAATTAAAAATCCTAAGACTCAAATGGACTTTTAAGCCCCTCCATCTAAATTTTCGGTCATATTCTCTTCCATGCCACTAATGAATTTGTCATTCCAGTCAAACCTAACTAATGAGTTAAAGGAGAAAATCAAACATTAAGTAATGAATCTCATACCTCCATATATGTAGTTGTGCATTTATTTCATTTATAATGAATGTTGAGGTACATTATTTCATGTGAAGGTTATACAACCACTTTCTTCCCTAATGGTTGTCTCATTATGAGAAAATAATGTCTTTGATTAGAATGGTTCAACATGAGGTAGAGGGCCCTATCAACCTATACTTGCTAAGACTTGTGTTCTTTGTGAGGTGGTTTACTAACATGGATGGGCCACTTTGAATAGCTTTTAGAAGTTAATAACGAACTGCTATTCTTATTTCTAGATATAATCAATGATTCAAATTACTCATAATGATATAATATCATTATAATGATTATTTATTCATTTTTCATAAAAAAATAAAAATAAAAATCAAACTATTTATATTTTTTATTAACCTTTACAATTAATCCTTTTGAGGTCTCAACTTTTAAATTTCCTTTACAAATAATTATTTTGAAACTCGGCCTTAAAGGTATGATAATAATCATTGTGTTTTAATAAATTTGTAATAATATTTGGACCCACTAGTCCTATTACCTTAGTTGTTTGACTCCATTTTTTTAATAAATTTGTAATAATATTTCGACCCACTAGTCCTATTAGAACCATATATCCTTTTAATTACTTTGTCAAAATTAAAAGTTATTCACACTAATTATAAAAACACACACCATTATTATATATACTTAGTATAAATCCATTTTAAACCTAGATTTATCAAGTAGTGAGAGTGATCCAATTTATTGAGGTGTACATTTTCTTACCATTTGGATCTCTCTTGGTGGTTGATAAATCTGGGTTTAAAATGGATCTATGCTAGTCTTTTTTTGTTTTTTGTTTTCTTTAAGTCGATATGTAATTTATATTTTTCGTTTTTTTTTTTTAATTTTTTAATTTTTTAATTATCTCCCATGCTGGGTTGGAGAGCACCTCGTTTCTCTCCGTGCAATAATTGTAAGTCTAAAGTCTTTTAATTACTTGTATATTTTTATCTTATTACATTCAAGATTCTTTCTCTTGATATCAAATTGTTCATGATAAATTAAGGATATTTTTTAAAAACATAATTTATAGATTTTGTTTTTAATAAATTAAGCATTTAAGTATTATGATTGAATTTTGAAACATTGTTACGTTCAAAGTGGAATATTTTTGAAAAACATAAATTTTATTTTAAATAAATTAAGCATTTTTAAGCATTTAGGTATTATGATTGAATTTTGAAACATTCTTACGTTCAAAGTGGACACTCCACTCAACTCATTAAGATTCAATTGAAGTCTCATAAAATAGAAAAGAATGAACTTAAATAGAATCTATAGATTAAGAAATAAATGATTGTTAATAATAATAATAAATATTTCACATAAGAAGATTTAGTCAAAATTATTAAAATAATATTATTGTGTCAGTGTGAGGGGACATATAGCGGATGCTCTGCGCCATTATCTTGTACTTCACAGGTTTGATTTATGATTTTGGCAAAGGTTGGACTTTGGCATTGGTTTTTCTTGTGGCTCCGTTCGGTTGTTGTCAGATTGTGATTGGGTTGTAGAGGCTTACGGTAGCCTCGATTTCTAGTGTGGGGATTTCAACTGGCAGGTGTCCCTTTAATGTCAACCTCGAGATTTGCGTGTATGAAATTCTAGGCTTTGTTTGAGCAGTTGTTTTTACAATTTTTTTCCTACGGATTTGTTATACAAGTTCTAAATGTTGGAGTTTGGTGTTCAGTTTGGGTAGTTTTAATGTGTTTTTGGATGGTTTTAATTCATTTGTTGCCTCGACATGCTTCCAAAATGTGTGGAGTTAATGCACAAATTGGTTCAGATTCAAGGGTTTTTTTTTTTTTTTAAATGGGTGTTGTGTGGCTTTGGTTTTCAATGGTTTTTTGTCGTTGTTGTGTGGATTGTTTGTTGGTGATTTTTGGGTTTTGGCTGAGGGTTCTCCATAGCAAGCTTTTTGTGCATGCGTTGTGGTTTTCGGCAGCTTTGGGCTAGTGGTCTCTAGTTGTGGCCGAGGATTATTGACGACAAGTTTCTTATGCCTCTCTTGTGATTTTGGGTGGATTTCTTAACATGTTATATTTTAGTTTCATGTGTTGAATCAGATTTTTCTTGGTGCAAGATTTGAAAGTGCATTATCTGTTTGTTGGTGTTTGATGTCGTTGTCAATTTGGCTTATGTGGTTTCACGGAGTATATTTTCATCAAGTGTGTTGCTCTAAAATGCTTTCTTTCTATTTCTCCATAGGGTTTTGGTTGGTATGTGCTAGGGTTTTCCCTTGGGGTCTCTTTTGTATATGGTTTGGCTAGGTGTGATGCCACAATTGGGTTTTGGTTGGTTTGTGCTAGGGTTTATACTTTATGTTTTGTATGTAGTTTAGACATGCGTATTGCTTGGACCTGCATTGATGCTGGTGACTAGATTTCCTTGAACAAATTCTAGCTTTGGTCCTGGATCTTTCGAATGCAGTGGTTTTACCACTTGGGGCTTATGTTTGTGGGTGTCCATGGAAAAAATACACGTGTTGGTTTTTGTGCATTCGTTATGTTCCTCAAATTTGTATTCTTGGTCTCTTTGATTATTGATGAGGAGATTTTGTGAGTTGAAGGCTTGTCTCTAGTTGTAAGCTTCTCCCCCTAGTTTTAGCTTCAATTGACAATGTATGTTGTGCATGTAATTCAAAACTATCAAGTTTTTTTGTTTGTTTGTGCATTAAATTTTTAATCACCCAAAACAATTTAGATATTGATTGAAATAAAGGGAGATTTCCTGTTATTGTGAATTTGCTTTGTGGGTTCTGGTCTGGATCCATTTCCTGTCAATATGAAAAGCCTGCCTTCCTTGTGGTTTTAAGTTTTAAGTTTTTGGTGAAATAGAACATAGTGTGCTAACCTAGTTTTGGTCGTTTACAAGGCAACCAAGGAGGATGATGTCTCTAGCCTCTATGTTTATAGTGTTAGCTGATGGTTGGTTGCCATGTGTAGGGGAATAAGAATGAATAGATTTTACATGTCTGGTCTAAACGTTTTATGGTTTTCTGTCATCTTTCTAGTTATTTCTTCCAGGGACTTTGGTTGGAATGGCTAGAATATTGGACATATATTGTTAGAGTCTTGTAATAAAGATGTTAAGTTGTTTTACGATGTTGAATGCAATTGTAAAATAGAAAAAGAAAGGAGCTTGGATACTGGTAGGTGGATGTTTCATTAAATATTTTATGTATATATTCATTGTAGGGAAACATGTCAGTTGGTAGAGTTTATGCCATGTTTTCGGCGAATGTTGATTATCAAAATGATAAAAAACCTTTTTGATCATTCAAAACAGTGTTGAATGTAATTTTAAAGTAGAAAAAAAATGGGGGCTCATATTGTCAGATGGATGTTTCGTCAAAGATTTTATCTCAATGTTCATTATAGGAAACCATGCCAGCGGTTAGAGTTAAGGCCATATGTTCTACAAATGTTGATTCTGGACTTCTTTGATCATAGGTAAAGAGATTTTCTGAGTGGAAAAATTCTCCCTGGTTGCAGGCTTTACCCCCTGGTTTCTAGATTGGGTCCCAAGTGTATGTTGTGCCAGCGGTTCAAGATTGTCATATTTTTTTCCCTGTGTGCATAGGCTGTTTACTCGTTGAAAAACATTTAAATATTAATTGAAATATGGGGAGGGTGGAGGTGGGGGGGGGGGGTTCTGTGGTTGTGGATTTGCTTTGTGGGTTCTGGTTTGAATCTGTGTTCTATTGAGATGAAAAGATCCCCTTTCCTATGGGTTTGGCTTTCTTTTTTTGTCAAATGAAACATAGTGTACATACCTAGTTTTGGTCATTTGCAAGGGTGATTAAGGTGTGCAACATCACCAGTCTTTATGTGAACAATGTAGGTTGGTACTTGGTTTCCATGTGTGGGAGGATAGGGATGAACAAGTTTTAAATGTCTAGTCTAAAAGTTTTATGAATCCTATCAACTTTTATGTCATTTTCCTAGTTATTTTTTTAGAAACTTTGGTTGGAATGGATAGAATAATAGACATGTGTTGTTGGAATCTTTAGTCAATATGCTACATTGTTTTAGGATATTGAATGCAATTTTAAAATTTTAAAGATTGGAGTTTATGTAGTGTCAGATGGATGTTTGATTATAGGTAGAGAGCTTTTGTGAGTGGACAACTTCTCTCTAGTTGTAAGCTTTTCCCCTGGTTTCTAGCTTAAGTTCCCAATGTCATGTCCCCATATTTTTGGACATAAAAGTGTTGACCATGCCCAACACATTGGGGGGTCAAAGATGCATTAATTACCTCACCTAGGGAACTTTGTCCAAATATTATTTATGAGGCATTAATTAATTAGCCTAGGAGAATGTTGCTAAATAAACATTATTGAGGCATGCATTTAATTTTTATTTATCAATAATATTTATTGTGCAAATAACATGTGGAATTGAGATTTCCATGTCAGGCACAATTGGCAAGCCAACTTTCCAAGGGAGGATATTAAGAAAGTGGAAAATCTATGACAAAAGCAGTCAGAGAGAAAAGGGAAAGTGCCCAAAAGCTATGACAAAATCTATCATAATAAAAGCAGACAATAATTGACTAAGGAGGGCGCAATTTCCTTTTTGAGACTCAGTCTCTAAAGAAGGAAAGTCAGAAAATTTGTCATAGGGAAAAGCTGAAAACAATTGACTAAGGAGGGTGCAGTTTCCTTTTTGGAGGCTCGACACAAAAGCAGGAAAGGTGGTGTTGCAGCTGCAACCGTTCTCCCCAAATTTCTTAAATTTTGGGCCCCTCCTCATGATTTAGTGTTGCTTGTAATCATTGGATCCTTGAACCTTTTGGTCGGATTTTATTTTCGAATGATTTTATAGATTGATTTTCAGCCTGTTCCAGAGGTTGCCTATATTTGAATTTTGTGATTGGTTACAAATTTGAGCTGGTTTGCTAGCAAATGATAATAAATCAGATCTTTGTTCTTCAAGGCCGTTGTTTCGGAAGTAAAGCGGGTTTTAGCCGGTGCTGATTTTCTAACAGTTTTTTAAACACTTAATTTTTTTTTCGGGCGTCGTACTATGTTAAATCGGCTGCTTTTGTCCTTTTCCCTTCCGCGGTTGTGGCTCCCAAAGCGGCTTAGCGTCCGAAGCATAAAGAGCTCCGACTGTCGATGCATGTTGACCCTTTTCGTCGCGGACTCGTAGTTTTTCTCTTCCGTCGTTGCGGCTGGGAAAGTCAATTGGCTTCCGATGTGGTTACCCTTCCGATTTCCGATTGGGAATTTTCCCACCTTTTGGTCACTTGTCCATAACCTATGTCTCTTCCGCCGTTGCGGCTGGGAAAGCTGTTTAGCCTCCAATGTTAATATCCTCCGATCGTCGATTTGAAGTCTTCCCGCCTGCGGATTGGTCTACCCTTCCGATGTTGGTATTTTGATCCGCCGATGAGTTTCCCATTTGCCGCCGTTGGTGATGTTTGTTGAGCCTAGAGGTGGTCGAGTTAGTGGTGTCGGCGTTGAACAAGTGGTGCACCTGGCCATTTCTTTTGGGTTGGCCGTTTCAGTTGGTATAATGTGCTGCTTTGTTTTATAACGTGGTCCCGATGAATGATACACTCTATTGAATCGCAGGTGGACTCAAAGGACGTCTTCAGACTACCGCGGCGTGAAGGCATAGCGAGGTAGTTTTAGGAAAGGTTGAACTGTAGCCATCAGGATCGCGAGAAAGACAAGCTAAGGAAAAGACAAAATGGATGGCGACAAAGGCATAGACCCAAAAGATCTATCCATTACTAATTAGATCATGAACGCATACAGAAAATAAGATGAGAAGATGAAGCGTTTTGAAGGAGGGGAAAAGTCACACGTTTTGGGGAAACCGAAACGATCTACTGTTTTGTTTAAATACTTGAAAGTTAGAAGTTACAGGGGATTTTTCCCTGGCAAACTTGTAAACCTTTTGCTTGTAAGAGGAACTACTTCGTTTTACAAACCAGAAAGTGAAAATTTTACTTGTTGGAGAAAGTGCTATGTGGAATGGGTCAATGCGTTTAAATGAGCAATGTTGAATGTGAACTATTTCGTTTTCAGCTGTGTCTCATTAGCTGTAAGAGTGTTCTAATTTCTTGAACCTATGTTCTTGTCTAAAGATTCTTCAGTATTTTTATGGGGTTCTTCCACTATGAGTAATGGGATGTTTTAATTGTTGATGAGCTATCTTGTCATGTATACTTTTACTTCTGTTTATATGTTTGGTTATAAGAACAGCTATCTGTGATTTGCCATAACACTTGAACAGTATTGCATTACTCATGAATTAATCCAGCTCTCTAGGGATAGTTTAGTTAGTTTTATTTTATTACTGTTTGTATGATTTAGATGCTTGTGAGTTCTAAGACGAGAGGTAAGAACCTGCGCATCACATTGTGAATGCTCTTTGCATGTTTATCACTCTGCATTGTTAATTAAGCACATGCATTTCATAATTTAAGTCAAAATACAAAAACTCGGTGGATTGGGCCGTAACCGGTAAAACCCTTTGTTTTGTTACTTGAACTACGGTAGCCGGACCGCAAACCGGATGGATTCCCTACACCAAACAGTCACGGGCTAGTTGGGAACGTTGACTGGGGAGAATCCCTTACTGTTGTTGCCTGCGAATTCCCGGGCCTCAACAGTTTTGGCGCTAGAGGGAGGGCCGCCAGTGCATGGCTGGCCGAGGAAACCCGTTTTCCCGAGATTATTCCACCGATAATAGTTCTGAAAGTAGTGGAATTCATAATCCAATTCCGGAAGAAAGGAATAGAGAACATCTATATTCTGTTGGCAATGAAGTTGTTAATGACCTGATAAGACACACTAGGGCATATGTAAAGAAGATTGGAGGATTGCCAATTATCCCTGAATTGCCTAGAAGAGAATATAAAAAGAAATATCATCTTGTAGTAGAAGACTCAGTGCTGGTTGGAGACTGGGAAGAACTTGTAGAAACAGCCTTCCAGAAAGTTGTGCTACCTTTAAATCAAGAAGGCCCAGATACCCCTCACAGTTCTCCTGCTCATACTCTAGTTGGCTCACCTCTTCACTCTCCACCCATACTCATGGTAGGCGTAAACGCAAATCAACCACCTAATCCACCACCCGCATGGAGTGCCAGATCACCATTAAATCTAACACCTCCGCTGCATGATTTACCTCAATCCTTTGACAAGATGTTGCCCAAGTTCGACCCAAATGAGAAAATACTAGTAGATGATCACCTACAAAGTTTTTACTTGGAAATTGAAGGATTAAGGGTCGGGGAGTATGAAGATGTAGTCTGCAGACTGTTCCCGCATACCCTTAAAGGAGCAGCAGCATCATGGTACTTTGGGTTGCCTGCTAACTCTATCCCTGATTGGGATACCTTCGAAAGAATTTTCAGAAGTAAGTATGCAACTCAGAAAACTCATGCAGCCCCCATGAAAGGGATATGCGCCTTGAAGAAAGAAAGAAAGGAAAAGGTGCACAGTTTCACACAAAGGTTTGCAGCCTATCTCAAGAATTTTTCTGAAACAGATAAACCTTCAGACAAAGTTCTGATTGAATATTATACCTCAGCTTTAGGACCTGATTTGGCCATGTTTGCCAAAGGTAGGGCCAAGCCTACTTTGACGGAAACCTATGAAGAGGCAGAAGTAGTGGAAGCTGAAAGAGAAAGTATTCAAGATTATACAGAACAGTCAGGAGAGAAAGGTGCAGGAAGGAAAGCCTTATTGTTTACTAAGCCTAAGGAAGAGAAATCGCCAGATTATGAAAATATGGCAAAAATGATGCAGAAGCTTTCCAACAAAATCATAGATTTGGAGAAAGAGAAGGAAACACAAAAGTTTTATAAGCCATATTATAAGAAAAGAGAGGATAACAATCAGTCTCAACCTCCTCCTCACAATACTGCATCTATGAATTTAACAGAGGTAGGCATGGACAATTTTTGCACTTTCCACCAACAGCCACACTCTGAAAAGAATTGTCCTCAATGGATAAATTCGATGACGTTGGTCATGAATCAGCTGTTGGATTCTAGATTAACAGAAGATGGAGATGAAGAGAGAAAAGAGAATACTACGTCAACAAAGGAACAAGAAGAGGAAACCATGGTTTTGTGGGATTCTATTTCGTTATTTGATGCGGAAGAGGAAAAGAATCAGGGCTACAAGGACGTTATGGAAACCAACGTGGCAATAAGGAGCCAAGGGCCAATTAAAGAAAACAGTCTCAATATTCTACCAAAGATCAAAAGGTTGCAAAGAAATGTAAAGAAATTTCAAAATAAATCCTTAGCCGATAAGATTCCAGAATTCACTATTACCAGCCAAGATCCTAGGCAAAAAGATACGCTGGCCAAGCCCAATGAAGAAAAGGTGACTGCTGATAAACCACACCTCATTGAGCCACAGATGGATTATGATATCGTGAAGGACATAAAGAAAATAAAGGCAAACGTTTCACTGTTTGAAATGTGTAAAGTACCACAGCAAAAGGAAATATTATTGAAAGCACTTGAAGCTTCAGATGAGGGGCTGCCCACTGACAATCAGCCTCAGGAAGAAGAAGAAATCGGCGAAACCAGCGTTGGAGGTAAGTCTAAAAGCAAACATCCGCCTTTCCTCCTCACGTTTGAAATTTTCAATCATAATGTACATAACTGCTTGGTAGACTCAGGGGCGTTGGTTAATGTCATGCCAATATTAGTCTGTAAAAGGATAAATGGGCAACCCAAGCCATCTACTTGGAGAGTTGTTCAGTTGGACAGGACAGATGTAAAGGTAATGGGCGAGATGGAAGATGTCCTAGTCCGTCTGGCATCCAATGATAAAGTATGCCAGGTCATTAATATCATGGTGGCTGATATACCAGACGCGTACGGTCTTGTCCTGAGTAGAGATTGGTCGGCCAAACTAAATGGATATTTTGCCTCGGATTGGTCGCATCTATGGTTGCCATACAAAGGAAGTCCTAACCAGATTAAGATTCTAAGAGAGCCTCACATGAAATACAATGTTACTCAACTGGAGGAGAAGAATGAACCAGTGAATTCTGTATTGGGAAACTATTTTATTGAGTTGGAACTAGGAAATTACCAAGCAGAAGAAGCCAACAACACATCAGACACTCAGCCTGATCTCCTTCGATTCTCACAGGCTGATGAGATTGACTGTAAAATAGTAGACTTAGCAGTAGGAATAGATTCACATTCAGTAGTTAGTGATTTTTGGACTTTGTTTTTTGATGGCTCTAAGACATTAGAGGGGTCAGGGGCTGGCTGTGTCCTGATCGACCCCCAGAAGAATAAACATTTTCTTTCATGTAGATTAGAGTTTTAGTGTACTAATAATACAGCTGAGTACGAAGCGCTGGTGCAGGGTTTGAGGAAAGCGATTGAATTAAAGGTAAGTAATCTAAAAGTTTTTGGGGATTCTGAAATTATTGTGAAACAAATCCAGAATCAAATACATTGTGTTTCCCCTCACTTGAAAGCTTACCAAAATGAGGTATGGGACCTGCTTAAATGTTTTAATGCATTCAATATTATTTCAATTCCAAGACTTAAAAATGCAGCGGCTGACTTGTTGGCCACATTAGCCACTAGGCTCGTACCCATTAATAATCGATGCTCTGTCGAATTGTTTTTCAGGCCCTCAGTACCAGATATGATCACCAACCTGCGGGTGTTCGACGATGATCAGCAGATCATAGAATGCTTAACAAATGAGGAGGTGTTCAAAGGGGCGATTATAGATGATGAAGAACATTAGGCTGAGATGAAATATGACAATTTCATCCTTAAAGGAGTTAGAACGTTGGAAAGAATGTTCGATTTAAATGAAAAGTTCAGAAGACCAGCCAACGTGAAGACTCACAGCTCATCTCTATAGTTCGAGCTGATAAATTTAGGGACTAAGGCGAGTCCTAAATTTGTGAATCTTGGCAAATGTTGTTCACCAGCAGAAAGAGACAAGTTCGGCAGTCTGTTTAAACAATATAAAGATGTTTTCGCAGGGACATACGAAGAGTTGAAAACATACGACACCAGCATCATCAAGCATGTTATTCCCATCAAAGCTGGCGTCAAGCTGTATTAGCAACCTTTGAGAAAAATGCATCCAAAATTGGAACCGCTGATTCAGAGTGAAGTGAAGAAATTATTGGATGCTAGAATCATTTTTAAGGTCAGACACTCGGAGTGGGTATCAAATCTGGTACTAGTGAGAAAAAAATCTGGGGAAATCAGATTATGCGTGGATTTCAAAAATCTAAACCGCGCTTCCAACAAAGATAACTATCCTGTGCCACCCATGGAGCAATTGCTGCAAATGGTCTCAGGTTCTGAACTGTTTTCGTTATTAGACGGTTTCTCTCGCTACAATCAAGTATTAGTAGCCGAAGAAGACAGATTGAAGACCATGTTCAGGACCAAATGGGGAACCTTTGCCTACAGGAGAATGCCCTTTGGGCTTATAAATGCTGGAGCAACATTTCAGAGGGCTATGGACATAGCTTTCCGCGGATTGATTGGCCGAAGTGTTGTAGTATACCTTGACGATATTACAATATTCTTAAAGAGAAGAGAAGAGCATGCATTTCACTTAAGGCAAATTTTCGAACGCTGTCAGAAATATGGCATCTCACTCAATCCTAAGAAGTGTGTGTTCGCTGTCACGAAAGGCAAGTTGCTGGGTCACATAGTTTCAAAGAAAGGAATCTCTATAGATCCAGAAAGAATTAAGGCTATTGAACAAATCCCCTTGCCCCATAATAAAAAGGGGATGCAATCATTTATGGGAACGATAAACTTCGTGTGAAGATTTGTACCTAATTTTGCTCAGATTGTCAAGCCGTTACAGCAGATGGTAAAGCAAAATGCACTATTCAAGTGGACTGAAATTGAGAAGAGCGCATTCAGCAAAATCAAAACTGCTGTTGCACACCCACCATCCCTGAAAAGCCCAGATTTTGACAAAGATTTGATCTTATATACCTTTGCATCCGATGATTCACTAGCAACTGTGCTCACCCAAAAGGAAGATGGGGGGGGATGAATTCCCAATATCCTTTATGAGTGCTGGTCTACAGGGGGCCGAATTGAATTACCCAGCTGTTGATAAACAAACTTACACTGTATTCAAAGCAGTAAAGCAATTCAGGCCTTATATTTTAAAAAATAGAACCACGGTGATCATCCCCTACCCAGCTGTAAGGTCTCTTCTTGTACAGAAGGAGTTAGGAGAAAGAAGAGGCAACTAGGTAACAACCCTTCAAGAGTACGGCCTTGAATTCAAGCCAGCATCTATAGTTAAAGGACAAGGGTTGTGCAAACAGATGACTGAAAATGAAAAAATTGAAGAACACGCCTGGGAAGATGAAGCCGAATTACATGTAATGGAGGTATGTCCTTTGTTTACGGCTCCTGAGTCTTGGTATAGAGACCTTGTGCATTACCTGCAGGCAGGGCTATTGCCAGAACATTGGAATTCCAAGCAAAGAAGAGCGCTGCGTCTTAAATCAGCCTCCTATCAACTTGTTGAAGGAGTATTATTCAGAAAGAATTATGACGGGGTTCTTCTCAGATGCTTAGAAAAGGAAGATGCGAAGAAAGTAATGTCAGAATTGCATGACGGTCCTGCTGGGGGACATTATTCAGGAGATACTACAGCCCACAAAATCCTCAGGGCAGGTTACTATTGGCCTACGCTCTTCAAAGATGCACACGCACATGTCAGGAAGTGTGATATTTGCCAAAGGTGTAGTGGGAGACAACCTAAAGCAGCAGCACCCCTAAAGCCTGTGATGATCACGGAACCATTCGAGCAATGGGGGTTGGATATCATTGGAGAAATAAAACCAAATTCCTCCCTACAACACAAGTACATTCTGACCGCGACCGATTATTTCACTCGCTGGGTCAAAGCAGTTCCGCTGCGCAAGATAAATCAAGACAAGGTCATCAGTTTCCTGCAGGACCACGTCATGAACAGGTTTGGTGTTCCAGTTTCGTTAGTTTTTGATAATGCTATGTACTTCTCATCAATTAAATTAACCGCTTTTCCTCATAATAAAGGGATAAAATTGCATGCTAATTACTATCCACAAGGGAATGGCCTCGCTGAATCCACTAACAAAAATCCGATTAGGATTTTAAAGAAGACTGTGATAGAAAACCAGAGGAGCTGGCACTCAGCGCTACCAAACTCCCTTTGGGCTGATAGAGTCACCCCCAAGTCTGCGATAGGAGTGTCACCGTATATCCTTGTGTATGGTAAAGAAGCCATTCTTCCCCCCAACATCATGCTACCCTCTTCCGTAATAGCTCAAGAGTCCAGAGGGTCGAAAAATGAAGTTTTGCAGGTGAGGATATGCAATCTTCTGAAACCAGAAGAGGCTAGATCTAAAGCCAGGGAACGCTTTAAGCAACAACAGGAGTTAGTAAAGAGATGGTTCAACAAACATAAAGCTGGAACAAAAGACTTTGAAGTAGGAGACTTAGTCCTCAAATGGGATCACCCCCATGATGAAAAAGGAAAGCACACTAAATTCCAGCAGTTGTGGGTAGGCCCTTTTTAGATTGCAGCAAAGCTTGGCCCTTCTACTTATAAGTTGCAAGATCTACAGGGGTGGGAAGAGAACTTACCAGTGAATGGTTTGGTTCTCAAGCCTTATTTTTCCTGAGTTTCTTTGAGTTCTTCTGTCTTGTATATAATTAATCTGTTTAGCTGTCTTTTGAGTCATGTTTTTCAGTTTGTTTTAATTTGTTTTTCTTGATTCCAATAAAGGGAATGAACTCGCGGTTGCATGGAGAACATCAAAATGTTTGGGAATGATAAACATTTTTGGGTCTCAGACTGTGTGTTGCTAAAAGAACTTCTTCCAGTTTAATAGTTTTCTCGAATAAGCTCTGTGGGCATTGAAGTCCTGCTTAACCCCTGTGAAATAAACCGGATTCGAAGAGTCTGGAATACTATGTTGAGGCTCCATCCACGTCACACTTAAAATGTTCTAAGGAGCGACAACAAAGGACCCATGGAAAGGAGCAAGGTGAACAATATATTAAATATAAATGATCCCATGCCAAGAAACGAATGTCAAAAGGCAAATAAGAGTCAAAAACTCCTATGAAAGCATCATACATCAAAGCAGATGCTAAATCATAAGTACTAAATTGCCGAAAGATCCTCTCCGTCCGTGAGCTGAAACATGAAGTACACCGTTCACACAAAAGGACACTATGGGATAGAGGATCTTGAATTAAAATTCAGTAAGAAAGCATGCAGGAGGACTCATATAAAAAGGGACAAAAGTCCAGAAGCACAAAAAGTGCTAAAGTGGCATGGGGATGAGGAACAAACGAATATTTCTGTTTACCATACGCTACAACCTTGTGGTGTCCAAGCTATCTGCTGCCTGAAGACAAAAGTAGTAATGAAACTCATCCTCTGGCCTCAACAGAGTTATCTGGACTTGAAAATCTTGGTTTCCACTCTCCCAAATTGGACTATCATCAATGATTAAAGGTACACACTTTAATCCGGATAGCTGAAGAATTTAATAGATGCATTTCTTGTTAAACAGTCTGTCACTCAAAGAATGATCGCCCAGAGATCTAGGTTCACCAGGTAATCGCCAATTGTTGCAGTTGCAACCGTTCTCCCCAAATTTCTTAAATTTTGGGCCCCTCCTCATGATTTAGCGTTGCTTCTAATCATTGGATCCTTGAACCTTTTGGTTGGATTTTATTTTCGAATGATTTTACAGATTGATTTTCAGCCTGTTCCAGAGGTTGCCTATATTTGAATTTTGTGATTGGTCGCAAATTTGAGCTGGTTTGCTAGCAAATGATAATAAATTAGATCTTTGTTCTTCAAGGCCGCTGTTTCGGAAGTAAAGCGGGTTTTAGCTGGTGCTGATTTTCTAACAGTTTTTTAAACACTTAATTTTTTTTCGGGCGTCATACTATGTTAAATCGGCTGCTTTTGTCCTTTTCCCTTCTGCAGTTGCGGCTTAGCGTCCGAAGCATAAAGAGCTCCAACTGCCGATGCATGTTGACCCTTTTCGTCATGGACCTGTAGTTTTCCTCTTCCGCCGTTGCGCCTGGGAAATTCATTTGGCTTTCGATGTGGTTACCCTTCCGATTTCTGATTGGGAATTTTCCTGCCTTTCGGTCACTTGTCCGTAACCTATGTCTCTTCCGCCATTGCAGCTGGGAAAGCCGTTTAGCCTTCGATGTTAATATTTTCCGATCGCCGATTTGAAATATTCCCACCTGCGGATTGGTCTACCCTTCCGATGTTGGTATTTTGAGCCGCCGATGAGTTTCCCATTTGCCGCCGTTGGTGATGTTTGTCAAGCCTGGAGGTGGTCGAGGTAGTGGTGTCGGCGTTGAACAAGTGGTGCACCTGGCCATTTCTTTTGGGTTGGCCGTTTCAGTTGGTACAATGTGATGCTTTGTTTTATAACGCGGTCCTGATGAATGATACACTCTATTGAATCGCAGGTGGACTCAAAGGACGTCTTCAGACTACCGCGGCGCGAAGGCATAGCGAGGCAGTTTTAGGAAAGGTTGAACTGTAGCCATCAGGATCGCGAGAAAGACAAGCTAAGGAAAAGACAAAATGGATGGCGACAAAGGCATAGACCCAAAAGATTTATCCGTTACTAATCAGATCATGAACGCATACAGAAAATAAGATGAGAAGATGAAGCGTTTTGAAGGAGGGGAAAAGTCACACGTTTGGGGGAAACCGAAACGATCTACTGTTTTGTTTAAATACTTGAAAGTTAGAAGTTACAGGGGATTTTTCCCTGGCAAACTTGTAAACCTTTTGCTTGTAAGAGGAACTACTTCATTTTACAAAACAGAAAGTGAAAATTTTACCTGTTGGAGAAAGTGCTATGTGGAATGGGTCAATGCGTTTAAATGAGCAATGTTGAATGTGAACTATTTCGTTTTCAGCTGTGTCTCATTAGCTGTAAGAGTGTTCTAATTTCTTGAACCTATGTTCTTGTCTGAAGATTCTTCAGTATTTTTATGGTGTTCTTCCACTATGAGTGATGGGATGTTTTAATTGTTGATGAGCTATCTTGTCATGTATACTTTTACTTCTGTTTATATGTTTGGTTATAAGAACAACTATCTGTGATTTGCCATAACACCTGAATAGTATTGCATTACTCATGAATTAATGTAGCTCTCTAGAGATAGTTTAGTTAGTTTTATTTTATTAATGTTTGTATGATTTAGATGCTTGTGAGTTCTAGGACGAGAGGTAAGAACCTGCGCATCACATTGTGAATGCTCTTTGCATCTTTATAACTCTGCATTGTTAATTAGGCATGTGCATTTCATAATTTAAGTCAAAATACAAAAACTCGGTGGACCAGGCCGTAACCGGTAAAACCCTTTTTTTTGTTACTTGACCTATGGTAGCCGGACCGCAAACCGGACAAATTCCCTACACCAAACAATCACGGGCTAGTTGGGAACGTTGACTGGGGACAATCCCTTACTATTGTTGCTTGCGAATTCCCGGGCCTCAACAGGTAGAAAAAGCTGTCATTGACAAAAGTAGCAAATATGGGCCTAAGGAGGGTACAGTTCCCAAGTTTGATGAATGCCATGGATAGGGAAACATCTCCACATGGTCCTACATTCCAATTTTCTCAAGGAGGGTGCATATGTGGCTAGGGTTAGGGATTCTCGGTGGTTGGCTTGCTCTCACAGGTCACCCAGAGTTTTATTAAAGAACAATTTGAGTTCATTCACACAGTTTGGTTGATGTGTTAATTGATTTTTTGTTATGTGAGTATTCCTTTCTGAGTGATGTGCCTCGAACACTTGGGAGATGAACCAAAAGTCTTCCCTTCCCCCTCCTTCATCCCCATTTTTTCTTATGTGAGCATGCCTTTCTGAGTGATGTGCCTCAGACACTTGGGAGATGAACCACAAACCTTCTCTTCCCACTCCTTCATCCCCATTTATTCTCTTTGCAGGTATGGAGCACTTGATTTTTAGCCATTGAAGGTCATATCAGACATATTTTGTAGCCTCCATCTCAATCAATTCGAGCTCCAGTCAATCCCAAGCTTCACCTACGCTCTCAACCTTTCTTTTGTCATATTTTGGGCTTCTTGCCCACCATTTTGGAGTCCTCTTATGTAATGTTCAGTCAATCCAATGCTATCTGATGTATAACAGCTGATAAACTCTATCATTTATATTTCTCAGGTCGTAATAATTATGTCCCTGAATTTTACCTTCTTAGTTTCTCATGAAAAGCTTAATTTGTCATTGTAATGGGGGAAATTGATCAATCTAGTGCAATGATGAGCAAGCAAAGGTTGTCGGAAGGAACATAAATGATTATATATGTACATTAAAGCTGTATTAATGTCTTCCATATGTCATTTTATGCATTGAAGTCAATCTATTATGGATTCTATGCTTAATTTTACACCCTAGCTAGAACACTAGTTTTACCATTTCCGCTATAAAATGAGTTCTACCCACTCAAATCCAGTTATGTAAGTTTTTATGCATCACTGATAGAACCACCTACCCAAACATAATTCCATATCAGAATTCAGTTGAGGTTGTACAGTGATTTGGGATCCTCCATTTTGCAGGGTCTCACTAGGCCAAAATTGCCTAAAATTCCCAGTTTCTTCCTATACTCTCCAGACAACTCCATATATGTTGGAAAATGTCCCAAATCATATTTTGTTCTATAAAAAAGCCTTATAAAACCTCTGCAAGTTTCCCCAAGCCCTTGGTCGAAAGGACGAAAGGAATTTCCCTAGTTTCACGGTTGGGTGGCCCAGAAGCGTGGGAGTAGGTTTCCGCATAGCGGACTCTGAAACTTGAATGGTCCCCAATCTAAACATGTTAGGGAAAAGGAATTAACTATTCTAAACTTACTCTTGGTTGCTTCCCACTGCCTGCTCCCTTATCTACAAATTTTCCCATCAAAACACCTTGAATTACCTAGTCTGAAGATTCATTGAGTGGGTGTGATTTAATATCAGAAATTTTATTTAATTTGTAGCATTAGTTAGTGTTCAGGTCTGCATATCAGACTTGGGAACCTTACACCCAATGTATGTTGTGCTTGTAATTCAAGATTGTCATATTTTGTTCCTTGTCTGTCCATAGATTTTTTACTCATTCAAGAAAATTTAGATATTAATTGAAAGATATGGGGCTTTTCCATGGTTGTGGATTTGCTTAATGAGTTATGTTTTGAATCCATCTTCTGTCGAGATGAAAGGCTTCCCCTTCCTCTAGTTTTGGATTTCATTTTTTTGTCAAATGGAACATAGTGTACAGAACTAGTTTTGGTCATTTGCAAGGGAAATCCAGGTGGGCCATGTCACTAGCCTCTATGTGGATAGTGTTGGATAATACTTGGTTACCATTTGAGGGAGAATAAGGATGAGAAAATTTTAAATGCTCGGTCATTTATGATCTATGTCAACTTTTTATGTCATTTTCTTGGTTATTTTTTAAGAATATTTGGTTGGAATTGGCTAGAATAATAGACATGTGTCGTTGGAATCTTGTAGTTAAGATGCTACGGTGTTTTAGGGTATTGAATACACTTTTAAAATAGAAAAGAATAGAGTTTATGTAGTGTCAGATGGATGTTTGTTCAAATATTTTATCTCCATGTTCATTACGCGGAAACGTGCCACTAGTTAGAGTTAAGGCCATTTATACATTTGTCATGGATTGACCAAATTGCCATCCTTTAAAGTTATGAAAATAATGTACCTAGGCCTATTCATCAACACGTTGTCCATATATGGTTGCATATCATGTAATCATAGCTTCCAACTTTTTTTGTTGATGAATACAAGCACAAATAGATTGACTAGTTAGCTTGGTATAGTATGTGCATAGTTGTAGTCCAGGATACAATGTATATCTACTCTAGGTGCATCGCACATTTATGTCACTTGTTAATCAAAAGGACTTTGGTTTCTAGCCTTGTTTTCTTGACCACTAGTTTAACAAGAATAATCCCAGTGTGATTAAATGCATGAGTGCTTTGACAAGCAATCCACAGGCAAAACTAAATTGTTCCAAGCTAGCCAGTATTTTATGTAAAACACCTTAATAATAAGGAATAGTTGTACGCATGGGTGCTTTGACAAGAAATCCATGGGTAGGATTAAATTGTTCCAAGCTAGTCAATATTTCATGTAAAACACCTTAATAACAATCCACCAAGATTACTCAATCTGCAACCTTGATTGCATTGCGGCTAAGTGAATAAGCATTAATAAAACTTGTGAAGTAGTTCCACCTTCTGTTTCTTTGGGTTATTACTATGCTTCCCACGTGAGTTTGTTGGGTGGATATCATCGCATGTTGCCTATGTGTAATTAAGACTATCCTATGTATTAATAGAATCACAGTGAGTCATTTATTGAATGCCCCAGGCAAGTATGCATAAATACATGTTACTCTTGTGTACTTTGTTTACTTACCACCATTTATGTTGCGATGCTCAATCAATACTATTTTACTATTCCATCACATATAAGCAAATATTGTCATCAATTACTCACTAGAGTAATCTACCTTAAGTGGTCAATCCTGGTATACATAAACCAATGAAGTTAGTTACACAATCTCACACAAATAAAATACAAGATACATTAAAAAGTGTTGCTCTTTCAAATCCATTGTCACGGTGCTCCATTGAACTTTATTGCATGTTAATCATGGGCTCATCCACATGGCTATGGTCCTGAGCATTTGCCTGTTTCCTGATGGTAATTGAGTTGCTTGGACTTGAATACATCGTTAGATGTTGTTTCTCCAAGCATGTGACCATAAGAGTATGGATTGAATTACCAATATACTCCAAGTTTGTTGGATCTATTGCATTGAATCTATCTCAAGGTAGGCTCGTATGAATCAGGTCACTGGTATGTGCCTTGAGGCCATTATCAATCATAAATTAATAATTCAAAACCTTATCCTTATGATCCATGCCATCTATATAGCTATCCACTTAAAGGTTACCTTAAATAAGTTTATGTATTGGAGTGTAGACTCTGGTGTATATTTACTGGTTACTGGGGTTCACTCCATCATGCTAGACATATATTATGTTTTCCATTGTACATAATCATAATACATTTTTCATGAAAAATTGATATGCCATGGTGGTTGCATCAACATAGACCTTTGTGATTTAATGGTTTCCTAGGTTCGTGATAGGTAATTGAGAGAATACATAGAGCATTCAATGCTGATGCAGATAGTGGGTGAGCAAATGACTTGTAGTTATTGATATGTTGTGTATCCAAACTAGGCCATTTTGAGTTATGGCATTTATAAAGTATTGTATAAATGCTCAGTTGGCAATACCATTTGAAACCTGTAATGAATTATGTTGTATGTCTATGTCTAGTTATATATGCATGGATAGGTGTGTATTGTGCTAGTTAGGTGTTACTCTACAATGCTTCCTTGTACTATGGTCAAGTTGATCACCAAGATCAACACAAGGATTCAAGGGGCTTGCGTTGGTTGATAGTTTCTTATGCTACTAATCTCTGCATGGTCAAAGATGTTTTTTTATGCAAAATAAAAACTGCCTAGAGGTATAACAAGTAAGTCAAGAGGAATCCACCCTTGAGAATGTACAATACAGATTGGTTTGGTGATTTTTCCACCATGGCCTCTTCTTGATAGGACAAATTCCATTGTTTCACATTATTCCCTTAATTCTTAGTGCCTTTGGGCCCATATTTTCATTTTCTTTGCACAATAATTACCTCTATTGGGCCTCAGATCTCATTGTCGGTTTTGTGGTTATGTTTTGTGGAATGTTGTGTTTGCGGTTGTCCAACTCCTAAAGTTTATTTTCTCTTGTGGAAAATTTAAAACATTTTTCCATTGCTTTCATTTATAGATGATGATTCAAAATGAGGTGACATCATGGTCTAGTTATATACAAGAACACCTATGTTAGAGGTCAACTGAATATGTTACCAAAATTTCATCTATTCATTATTTCTACAATAATTGTGTTACAAAAAAAGGACTATCTAGGGATAGTTGGTTCCATAGATTTCATAACTAGAAATTCATCCTCTATATGTGTGTTCCTTAGAAAAGATATTGGTCCTTACAGTTTAGAACAAGGTCTCCAAACAAAGAGACACATATGGCGGTTTGGAGCAGTTTATACAAATCATGGTTTATTGATTTATTGATTTTTATGTTGCCAAGTTTCTGACTTGTGGCGCTTTGGAGCAACATCTTCAAACCTTGATTGCTTGGTGTCAGAACAAAATTTGGCTCCAAAATCCAACCTAGACTAGATCTAGAAAAAATAGGTTTGTTGATAATTTTAGACACATGGTTGCTATTTGGAATTTATTGTAGGAATAATGAAACTATAAGACTTGACTGAGAAACTTGTTTTTTCCCGTGATTGAGAAACCTGTTCAACCACTTTGGCATAAAGTAACTCAACCTCCTCAATCTTCTGCACAACCTGAGTTGCTTCCTTCCTTCTCTCTTCCAGTACCTCCAAAGGTGTACTAGGTGTCATCTTTTATTCCAACTCCGCGACTCGCTTGCGAAGGTTCTTAGCTATCTCACCCAATCTGAAAAATTTTGCTTCAAAGAACATCTCAGGTATGATTCCTTCCTTAGCGAAACTACTACAAGTAAGTGTAACAACTGCATCTAGTCGCTGCATGTCATCTTGCCAGGTTTTTGCTTTATTCTCAATCTCCTTGACTGTTTTCTTCAACAATGAAATGGTTTTGTTTGATGCCTTTAGTTGTCCAAATATTGCACACTCTCTTGTTTTCATCTCTTCGACTGCAACATGTCGAATAACATGTAGTTGATACATTGGCGCTGCAGAAAAATTAAAAGTCACATGACCAAGATCCTTGATCACAACATTGAACTCTGACATTCCTAAGTCAATTGCTTGACCAAATACTTGAATATTTATTTGTGGGGTCATCAACGATGGCTTGTTAGGTCCCTCTTCAGATGAGCCATCTTGTTCCTGCAACACAGTCGAATGTGGTACTTGGTCGACCACTACTCTAACTTATTTTACTGCAGTACAAAGCGTATGCAGTAAATCGACAATGTTGCTTACCAAATTTGTATGACATTCATCCATATTCTTACAGCTTTGGTTTGCGACTTCCTCCATGCGATATGAAATCAGGTTATAGTCATCATTTGTAAGACTGACAATGCTAGGTGATCTATCGACCTTCCTTTTCTTATGACTCTTCTCCGACTTTTTCAAATGTTTTCTTTTATCCACCAACTCTAGATTTTTCGTGGTTGCGTTGGATTCATTTTGACTGTTATAGGGAGAGCTTCTTGGGTTTTTTGCTGGTGGATTTCCTCCTAGGTTTCAATTGTGCTTCTTCGATGGGTCATCCTATCACGACTCATCTTCTGCAAAGATTTGATACTCTACGACAAGTAATCTCCATTCTCCATGCTAATCCCGAATAATCATGTCAATTTATTCAGTGGATAGCTGAAACTGTGTAGATGACCACTGGTTGTGTGTATCTTGACGTGGCTACAAAAGTATATGGTGTGCCCCGACCAAAAATATTATAATGTTTCAAAACCTTTTGTAATTTTCCTCTATAATTCTGGTTTGCTTTTTAATAAAATATCTAAGGGCCTCTCCTTGCAAATAAAATTCCACATTGTTGTCTATTTGTTGCTGCAGATTCTTCTTGTCGAACCGAATATTTTGGTATTTGGATGCTCGGCACGACATAGGGACATCTACCCCTTGGTAGTCTAGTGGTTCTTCCCATGTGGCAAATGAAATTAAAATCAAAAGCCAAGACTAATTTAAAGGATTACCCTTTTCCTGTGCATATGCAACATCTTCCAATAACTCGTTCAACAAATATGTCATCCAGTTCTTATGGACACCTGCTACGCACTGCTTTGCCAGAGCAATTGTACTTGATGTACACTATTTCGGTCACATATTTCGCAACAACTTGCTAGATAACACCTTGGTTGTGAACCGAACGGAAGTGTTGTTGATATAAGTGATGACAAATCCTCTCTTATCCCTCGAAAGATTGTACTTCTCCTTCATTCTGTTGGTCAGAGTTATGTCTCGGTCCTTCCTAGTGAAAAAGGGCACTGGTTCGACTCCTGAAAGAGGAAGTCTTGTAATGGATGTTATGAGCTCAACGTCTACTGATATTTTTCTGTTGAGCCATAGGCATCCTCCGTGAAAACACACATGCATTGACTTTTGTTGTGTGACTAAAATGTGGCATATGCATCAACGACATATCTCTTGATTTATGCAATCCTCTAGCACATTCCATCGGGACCACACGAATAGGTCCATCTTCAATCTCGCAGGATGTATTCATATATCTCTTCATGTCAAGTTCAGGGAATTTTCGAAGGTCATGGTCGATGAATCCCATTTTCTTCAAGTTGGGTATAATGTTCATCGTCACCCGAAATCCTTTGGGTATCGCTGGTGTTACTAATTGATACTTTTCATTCTTGCTAATAGTAACCTTTAGTGCTTCTGTTTATCTCCACAGAACATAATCGAGTAGTAAGATCGTCGACCCAGCTCTTGTTTCTTCAACATCAGGTGGAGATGTTGTCGTTCCCGGTCTGCGACCAGTTCCATGACCAAAGCATTTCTTTCTTGATGGGACAGGCGGGTCTAGCCGTAAACAACTTCTGGAATCAATGGTGACTATGAAACAACTTATGTATGTTCTTCCATAATGGGTGTAGGTGATGTAATCTCAATGCCTGATTCTTGAATGGTGCTTGTGCTGGAGACATAAATGACCATGCTATAAGAAAAAAATTTGGATCAAATGGTTGCAGACAAACAAGTTTGGCTCAACGCAAACTTTTAGTCAGTAGGATACAATGAAATAACCAAGTTTTGATGTGAAGATGAAATGTGTTTACACATTCGATGAGTCATTCCCTCACACGATCTTGCAATAAATGGAAATGGGGCGACAAATTCTGTCACATGAAGCAATCTTTCTAATCATGTCAAGGAAACGACCAACCAAATTGTCACTTATCCTGTCAATTCAACGATAGTTATTGTGCATTAATGGCAGATGTGACCAAAAAACATGCAGCCAAAATCTCCCGTTACCTTAAATTATTTGTCATCCAACTGTCAATTGCGACCAAAATCCATCATGCTACAACAATTACTCTCTCACGATAGACATATATCCTGCAACATAATTCTTCTTTTGCAATAGACGTATTGCGACATAATTATTTTTTTGCCACAAACGTATAGTCTGCGACATCAATTCTTCTTTTGAAATAGTTGTGTAGTATGAAGCAACAATTTCACACTTTGAAAAGCACTCACAATCTTGCAACACTCATAATCATGGGACAAAAAACACTCATAAACTTTGTGTAATAATCCAAAATTTCGAAAAAATTTAAAATTTTTAAAGTGACATAAAATGTCTAAAGTTGCAGCTAAGTAACTGCTAACGGTTAGCGGAAATGAATAGTTTATAAGAGATCATGGGATTGTTTCATTAAAAGAATATGTAAACTATTGGATGTAATCTTAACACCTGTGTTAGTACTATTAATGACTTAACAACTTTAATTTTATCAGAGTTAGAAAAGGACTTGCATTAAGCTACTGCTAGATGTATTGATGATTTACTTTTGTCAAGTAGGTAAGAATTCTTGTATGAGATCGGGGCTTACTTAGCGTTCTGCTAACTCATTTGGACTGCTGGTTCCTTACAGGTTTAGCAGGTAAGTGTAAGATCCAGTAGGTGTTATTTTTAAAATTACGTTGAGAAACTACTTTCCTAGCATGATTAAGATGCTAGTTTTAGAAAGGTTAAAATATGCTGCTTGTCTTCAAGAAGGTAATGTAAATTATTTTTCTGTTTTTATAAATCCATAGTTGTATTTATAGCTAACACCATAATGACTTTTTATCAAACATAAACAGTGGTTTAAATCACAAGAGCAAGTACTTACCAAAGTTCCTTTAGTTGTATGATGATTATCTTCTAAAAGTCTATAGTACATGGTTAGTTTTCTTGTGTTTACAGTACTGGTTATTTATAAATTCCCATAGAGAGCATAGAGCTCATGGTTTTGGTTTAAGTTTACCTCAACTGCTTCGTGATCTCGCAGCTATTCTCACTTCAATATTCAAGGTGTCCTTCTCTTAAAGCATGATCCAGTTACCTATGTTTTTCAATTATACTTTTAACAATGCGTTATTAGAAATCTAACATGAATTTTTCATCATTGTTAGTTTTCGGTTTCTTGAGCACTCCTTCAAGAAAACAATATAAAGGTTATATTTTTTCAAAAGTTCAACACGCTAAAAATACCTTTATAAGCATCTTTCATTTACTACTGGAATGTACCTTTAGCTAAGACTAAGACCTGATGCAACTGATTAGTGGTCTTTGCATTATCTTTAAAGAAATGTCTTAGCAAATGAAATAAAGGAAACTATTAAAACTTGGAAATAGTCTATACTACTTCGTATCATAAGTAACGATTTAGAACCTATGCTTTGACGGTCTCCATGGCATAATGTGTATATTATTGGCATAGTATATATCAATTGTTAATCATATGTTGTAATATGTTCTTCTCATAATTCTTTTACTATTTTAAAATATTACTCCATCTATTCTACAAGTTTGGAAGCATGAAGATTTTATAGGATAATAAATAGTATCCAAGTTTTAACCTAAGATGGAATACCTAAGTATCAACCCACTATGATGAAATCGAATGATGTCAATCATATGTTACATAGTTTGATATGATTATTGGTTTTGAAATAATGCAAGTGTTTGTTTACAACGCTGACTATAGGCTTCGACCCACGCTTGGAGAAATTATTGGAAGGGCACGTGGATTGTTTGTATCCACTCAACCGTTGACCTAAAACCCTGAAACCCTTGTTCATTTGCATTGCAAACTGTGGGTTCCTCCTTGTGCTGGCCGAGTTGTGAGCTCGCGGCCATGAGAGGCCTCTAACCAACTTCGAAAGTTGGCATTTCTCCTCCATTTTCTAGGCTGTAATTGTTGAGAGAGGTTGTTTATGGTTTGGTTCTCGTGTGTGTTGAAAAATTACATCGCGAGTGTAGATGTTGGCCTTTCATTGTGGCCCAAAGACTACACTTGTCTCAATCCTGCAACTATTCACATATAGCTTCTGCATTGTATACTTGAGTCGGTTTTCTTTCTTTCTCCTTTGCAGAGGTGACTTCAAGGTTTCTTGCCTTTCGGTTTGGTGCCAACGTGACCTGGTGTGGCCATCTCTTCTCATTTTTGACTCGAAATTTAACAGGTAAATACTTACCCTAACTTGGTTTTTCATTTGTTTTTCTTACGAGGGTTTTACAATTTTATGCAAACAAGTATTTAAAATGATTTGGTTTGGAACTTGCAGGTTCCTGCTACCAGCTCCAATACTGTAGGGTGGAAACGAGCTCACACTTCAGTCCTTTCATGGGCATCCAACTAGTAAGCCTTGGTTCCATCGAGTGTTCTTCCTGCATGCGGTTGTGGTTGTTGGAAGTGGTTCATGTGGTTGAAAAGCACGGCCTCGTTTCTCTGTTAGTTATGTTCAAAGATTGTTTATTACTTGTCAATGTTTTTAGAAACCCTTATGGGTACTTCATGCAGGGTGAAGAAGGCTCTGGAAGTCGTGATGTAAAATGGTTTTTATCTTGTGTTTTAAGCCTTGCGGCCTGAACAATGTAAATGATTTCGTTTTTAAAACAAAAGAGCCCAGCTATGAACTCAAAGAGGCTTGTCGACCTTTGTCTAGTTTACTTCAGTTTTTACCGTAGATTTTAGTTGGTGAAGGAAGACTGTGAAACAATCGGGATTGTAAATGTGAACAATATTTTTCTCCTGTCAGTAAAATATTTTGATACTGTTTAATATATATAGATTTTGCGCAATTTGGTTTTAATAGCAGGCCTGAGCCTCGACCCTTTGACTCTAAAGGCTATAAGCCATTCATTGTTAATGGATTCTATATTTGCAAATGGTTTAAGTAATATTTGATTATTTTAATTTCTGTTTTCAATAATTTGTATATGTAATATTTTTCATTATTACCCTGTATTTATAAGGATTTTCAATGCATAGTTTATGGGAAAAGATTATTGTGTTTTAAGAGTAATATTTTACTATGGTATTGGCTTTTAAAGGGTTAATTATTATATAAAACCTACAGTTCGATAATAACTTTATTTGTACTTAGTGAATTCTTAGCTCTGTTCGTTAATAGATAATAGCATTATTTACAGATAATAATTCGACAATAGCTCTGTTTATTTAATAATTTTCTTAATGCTATTTATAGTTTGTTTTTAATTCTCAGCTAAGAAGAATTAGGGTTTTAATGCTGCAAACTTGTAAATAGGGTATATTTATCTTTCAGTAACTTCTGTGGTTTAAATAGATTATAGCAGAATCCTTCTGTCTTAGACAGAGACACATAGTGCCCGGAATTCAATGTTATAAAAATGTTTTACAAATTCTTTTTACCTGGTTCTTAGATGTTAACCTATTTACTACTCTTATGTTTAATTATTAAACTGTAATCTCTATATTTTATAAAGAATACTTAATACTAAAATTATTTCTATGAATAATATTATTACTATTCTTTTACATACCTATCTTTTAGTTTATAACTGAAGTAAATAAATGCAGACAAGATTTACTACTTCTTAACAGTAGAAATCATAAGCAAACTAAAGTAAAATCTAGATACAGTTTTCGTTCAAGTAAAAGAATGATCTCATTCACCTAAACACCCAGCTCTACTAGAGTACTGCTTGAGTCAGGCGTGGAAAAATATAGTTTGGAAATTCTAATTCTATCTGTTTATCATTTTGCATATTCATTTCTATTTCTAACATAATCTATAATTTACCAAGTCTAACAATACACAGTTAATCCTTTCTTCATAAACCCTAAAATACTAACATGTCTGTAGTTAGAAACTAATAAACATTCTACTGAAGACAATAACAAATATAATAACATAAATACAAATAGAACCTGTCAATGATAAGACAACAACAGCTTAAGGAGGCTATTCCTCCCAACCAAACTCCTGGAGAGCGCTCAGGCAACGCTTCCTCAGGACCCCCGAGCTTGTTTCTGGTCTTCTTGGCAGAGAATAGGGTGGAGAATATAACTTTAAGACCTCTGTCACCTGACTGGTCCAATTACCTTAGTAATTAAAATCTGCTAACAACAATATGAACTTCAGCCTAAAAGCTGCAACAAGTTCAGTCTCAGCAGTTAACCCCTCAAACTCACTTCAGTAATCCCCTGCATTGAATTTCTCTTGAGAAAATTAATTCACCCTGAATGATCACCCCTAGAATGAGCAGCCTCAGTTATCTTCAATGGGAATTTTTATAGAGATGCCTAGGTCTTTTGGGTCAATTTTCATTTAATGAGCCACCTGATCTGATTCCACTTTCTTGGGGAATCATGACCACAAATATAGGGAAGTTGCCACTTGCAATAGTTGGAAGTGGTTTGAGGATGCTGCCACTTGTCAGTTTACTCTCCACCCAGTCTCCTCCACCAATTGACCAATAAACACTCTTTTATCAGCTTCCCGAAGCTATTGTCTCATAATTTATTTATTTTTAAATAAAATATTCTGAATTACATTAATTATTCTTGACCCCACTGGGTCATCAATTACAAACTTAGCATAAAATATAACACAATGTTCCTCAAATANATTTGTGACAACAACACTTATAAAATTTGCGACAATAACACTCGTAATTTTTATTTTTATTTTGAATTTTTTCCTTCTCTTTTTGAACTATTAGTCGACCAAAGTATGACTATCTTGATAAGGCTTTATCCAACTTCCATTCACTGATCCTTTGAAGGGTGTACCATATAATTTCTTTAATTGAACTGCTCCTCCTTCAATGATCTGAATGACAATATATGGTCCCAACTAATGTGTCTAAAGCTTGCTACGGTGCTTGAAAAATTTGCTGTGATATAGGAGAAGAAGATATCCAATATGAAACCGCTTACACTTAATATGTAGGTTGTACCAATATTTTTGTCGCTCCTTCTCGAAATTCTGATGATAGCCTGTGAAAAATCGATCTTCTTCTAACTAAACGAGCTGCAACAATGTTTCTTCAACAACACCAACGTATTTCATATCTGTAATCGCAATTATCCTTAGACTGGGTACAATATACTCCATCGACATGACAACCTGACCTTGTCCATAAACCAGTCGAAATGGAGTTTGTCCTGTCAAAATTTTACAGGTGGTGCGATAAGCCCATAATACTACAGGTAATTTTTTTATCCCAATAATCTCTTTGACATAATAAATCTTTGTTAAAACATTTTCCAAAATCTTACTGAATGCATCGACAACACCATTCACTTGTGGGTGATACAGTGTTGTCTTCCAGTGTTGAATTTGAAATTCTCCAGGTAGATTGTTAATCAACTAATTGACAAAATGTGTTCCTTGATCACTTATCAAAATATTTGGACATCCAAATCATGTTACTACATGGTCGAACATAAATATTGTAGTAGTCGCAACAGTATAATCCTTTATTGGCACTGCTTCAACTCATCTGGTCGAATAATTTGTCGCAATGATTATATAACGTGCACCTGTTCTTTTTCCTGGTGGATTAATAGGACCAAAAGAATCAACATCCCATTTTTCAAATGCTTGTAAATTTATTTGTGGTACTAGCAGCATCTCATCTCGTCGCGATGGTTTTCTAGTTATTTGGTAGATATCATAGTTGCGACAATAATCTCTTGTGTCTGCTTGCAGAGTATGCCACTACAATCCAGCCTATAAATTTTTATGCACTGTCACTTTTCCTGCATAATGGCCTCTTGCGACACCAACATGTGCTTCATTCAATACCATCATTAGCTCATGTTCCAAGATACAACGATGAATGATTTCATCTGGTTCCATCTTGTATAAATGTCCAGCGATCAACTAGAAGTATGCAACTTTTACAACTAATTGTTTCTTATGTGTTGTACTAAATCCTTCTGGTGCATATCATGCAGTTAATAAATGTATAATATATCTATAGTGATCATCAAACATCTTGACTACAAATAGTCGTGCACCAGGAAGACTATCATCGAGATTACCAAGATCTTCTCCACTTTCTAGCCTCAACAGATGGTCCGATCCTAAATTCAGTCGACCTAGTTTAACAATAATCTCAAAGTCAAATTATTGGAAGAGGATAAACCATCGACAAATATCCCCCCCCCCCAGCACTGGCTTATTAACGATATATTTCAACGCATAATTATTAGTATACATCTTGAAATGTCCTCCCAACAAATAGTGTCGAAATTTTTAAAGAGCATGTACCATTGCTAGTCCTTCTCTTTCTATCATGGTATAGTTCTTCTCTGTTGTCGACAATTTTCTACTAGCAAATGTGATGGGATGGTTAATAGAACCTTCGCCTGGCTACGCAAGTACAATACCCAGTGTGACAGATGACGCATCGACATGTACATGAAACTCTTTCTTCCAATATGGAAATACTAATATGGGTGTTGTAACCATATTGTTGTTAAGAACATCCAGACTCTCTTGACATTGTTCACTCCATTTAAACTTGACATCCTTCTTCAACAATTTCTCCATAGGGGCAGTCCGCTCTGTATATCCGCTGATAAATTTCCAATAGTATCCCATATGTACTAATGTAGTTCTCAATTGTTTTACTGTCAAAGATGGTGGTAGGTCAACAATAATCATGATCTTTGCAGGATCCATCAGTATTCCATCACGATAAACCACATGACCCAAAAAAATGCCAAAAGGGGCACAAAAAATGCACTTCTTTAAGTTAAGGGGGAAATCTGGAACTGTTGACATCGTTCCAACATCATTCTAAGACTCTCAATGATATTTTATTAGCCCAAATACCATCCAGTCATCACATTAGACTTTAAGGAATTTATGAATGAAATACTTAAAATCAACTACCATTATTCTAGAGAAGATAGCATGAGCATTCTTGAGTCCAAAAGGCATTACCGTTGACTAGAAAAACCCACATTCCATCGCACAGGTTGTCTTGTGTCGATCTTCCTTTGCAATATTGATTTTATGATAACCATAGAACCCATTAGTAAATGAATATACTTCTTGTCCGCCGACACTCTCCAATACTTCATTTGTAAACAAGGTCAGAAATGGGTCGTGCAAGCATGCATCATTCAATATCCTCTGGTTGACGCAGATACACACTTCACCAACAATTTTCTTATCGTGTACTACCATAGGGATAATCCATTCATATTCTTCAACAGGTTCTATAATCCCCACATGTAACATTTTGTCTAAATCTATCTTAAATTTTTCTTTGTACCTCAGATTGAGTCGGTATGGTCGTTGTTTGTCAGGTTTTATGTCGAGCTTCAAGGAATCTTCATTTCTCCAAGAGCTCCGACAATTCCCTTCATTTCTAAAAATTTAGTGGGAAACAGATCCTGAAACTTATGCAGTAGGTTTGTAATCTTCCCGATGGCCTCATCATCCCAGTAGTCTCCGATATTAGCAAACTTTGGGTTCTTTGGAGAACCAATATTCACTTTCTTTATTTTTAAAGGATTCAAAAACCTGTTGCTTGATACACCCAATCCTTCCACCACACAAGTACCTTCAAACTCGGGAATATTTATGTTGTGTGGATCATCATCATCAGGTTCACCTGTTACATTGTAACATTCCATCCAATGCTATATTGTCACGCTACTCTGATAGAAATTTGCCATTGACATAGGAGTATATTCAAATATCTTAGTTCTGATTACTTGTAGAGAAACATCAATCGAAGGATGATCATCAACAAATTCAAACGTATGCGTGAAACTGGCATCTAACTCTTCCCACTCAACTATTCCTCATCGTAGTTCTACTGATGTACACCGGTTTCTCGATATCATGTTCAAAGTATGTATAAATTGATGGACCCATTCCTATCATCGTGACGTCTCCCATGCCACGCGATAATGCTCAATATGTCCCACATGATTAGTTGGTCATGTATATTTCAGACCAATATATATCATCTTTTCTACAAATCAGACTTCCAACAGTATTTGACATTGAGGACACTCTGAAATAGTATGCTTGTGAGAAACCCACCATCTTGCATGTGTAGCCTTCAATGCAAAGTCCAGGACTAACACGCGCTGAGGTTTGGTTACTTTCTCTTCAAATTTTGTCAGAAAATATTCTAGGTTAGGAAAACCTTTATAGGTAGGTAGATCACATACCTCAGTACCTATCCATCACACTGATTTTGTAATTCTTGTGCATTTTTTCATTGATACGTCATGGAGTTGGTTCTGCCAATTCTCCAAAGCTTCGCCTGAATCCGATGAGAAAGAACTAACACTTCACCAACTGAGTTTTCCATCGGCCATCGGATTCACATAATCATCCATCGCAGAGGTAATACTGTAGACATGGTTTAGATATCCATCTTTTCCTTCATTGTTTTCCTGCTCAACATACCTCTGGCCTTTTAGAGGATCAAGCAGTGTGACCACCCTTAACTATGTATCCTCAAATGTCAATATCCTCTTTTTAAAATTGATAATATTTTGATTATCAATGGCCCAGTCGATCCCCAGCAGTGCGGGATACAGATTTGTATCATCAACAATATCTATCACTTCGAAATCTACATAAGTCTCGAGTCCTTCTATCTCAATAGGAACATGTGTTAGTCGACCAATAGGAAAAACCTTCGACTGATTGGTTAATATTAGCTGGATAGGATATCACACTAGTCTCGACTTTCCCATACTTTCCCATGTCTGTCTAGTAAGAATGTTAACATCATAACCCAGGTCCAGATTAATATAATCTATGTCGTAATCACCTATATGGGCAGTCATCCTTATCTCACAACCAATTTTCAATCTTTTGCCAATGTAGTCAACTCTCTTTTCTAGTCGCACATCTCCTTGAGGTTCTTCTATTAAAGCTGACAGTTTTGCTACAACATCTTTATCTATTATTAATGCTAAACAAATTTTAAAGAATTCTTTCAATTTACTAATGTTTTCTGTCGGTTTCTTTTGAAATAACTGTTCAAACATTTGAGGCATTTTCAATATTGGTCCTTCATTTAATACAACAACATAAGTCGATGCTTGATTTTCATGGATGAACTAAGTCGAGCATCCAAGAATACTTCCTTTTCCTTCTGGACATCAAATGACACCTTCTTTTGTTGTGTCGGTCACACTTGTAGTTGTCCATATGGTGCTTCTTGATCTGCTCCAATTGCAACACCTCCTCTAGTCACGACGACAATATTAGGTTCCCTCAGTTCATCAAAAATATTCAATATGTTTGGATTAGCATTATGAGGCAGGTTCTTGTTTCCCATGTTTCTAGATTGCCACTTAGCAATCAACTATGGACATTCTTTAACAATATGATCCAATACTTTACAGTACAAGCATGCTGACATAGGATTAGTGCAATCTCTAGCGAAATGTCCAGGGTGTCCACAATTATAACAAATAACTTGACCTCTTCTGCGATCAAATCCTCCTCCTCGTCCCCGACCTCTAAAAATCCCACCTCCCCTGGGTTGAGGGTATTGTGCATGAGGAAATTGTGCCTGAGATCGTCAGCTTGCAGATGTTCATCATTCTTCATTAGGTAGGTGTCATCTGTCTTCTCCTATAGTAATTGATATGTTTTGCAATCTTTCTCATATTGTCCTATTGATCGACAAAATTTGCAATATAAACTGGCTGGTGCACTTACTATTTTTTGTAAATATAAATATTCTTCCAACCGATGTCCTCTGATTTGAGAAATTCTACACCAAGGTCGCTTGTGTATTTATTGGATTCGGTGCACCTGATGTAAGATAGTTCATGAAGGATATACATGAATATTTATGGTTCCCTTCAGTTCTACAACATCTACACCAGATTTCGTTTTGTATTTCTTTCCCTTTCTTGATATCCTGTAGTTGTAATGTGAGATTAACAAGTTGCGACTGTATATGCATCATTCTTGCATCAGTTTCTTCTACCGATGAAGCCTCCAACTTCATGGTGAGCTCAAGAGCCTCGATATATTATACAATCTTATGTTGCATTCGAGGAATATAGATATGCGGTAACATCGCCGCAATAAACCATTCTTTACGTTGGACATCCAACATCTGAAAACTTACTTTATCCATCAAAGTTTTGAATCTTTGGTCGAAGTCTCAAACATAATCCGTAGGCAACTTCTTAATCTCTTTTATTTATGTAATGCACTACGACTAAGATCCAGGATTCTTAAACTCATTTATCACTCCCGTATGGATTTTATCTAATGTCTTCTGAGGGATTCCTGTTGGAACCATAGAGAATTTCATGTACCCTCTAGAATATTATCAACCCAGAAATCAATAGCCCTAGATATAGGATTACGAACTCTTTTCAACCATTGGATCAACTAAGGACTCGACTCTGTAGGTTCTTCACCCTGAATTTTTTCTTCTAGGTCGCTAGATTTGACAACCACTCATGCAATACAATGGAAAATTCACTAAAGAAAATATCATGGATGTCTATGTAAAGATATAATTCCTACCATTCTATCAGGCTCAGCCACGATCCTTTATTTTCTTCCCATGCAAACTCTAGTGCTTTATAATCAACCCAATCTTAAATTTCGGGTTTCGTCGGGTGCCAAACCATACCCCCATCAAGATTATTTAGGTATCGACAACAAAACCATTTGTTGGCTTACTCATCCGTTGACCCTGGTTCAGATTCCTTGTTCGTCAACAAAGCCCAAGATATCAGCCCGACAGAGCATAACCCCGTCAGCAACATCTGCGATGTAGATGAGGTCTCACCCAAGATATCTATTGGGAATTTCTAGAACCAGGTTTTTGCAACTAGGAGGGGGATTTCCTTATTACAACATTATCAAGTCACTCGACTAAAACCTGGGAATAGACTTTTGTCTCATACATTCATTCAAGAAGATAACCTATTGATCCGTCAACATATATAACAGTATTTAATATAAAGCATTAACATACATTAACTACTATTCCATATGATCATAAGATTAGATGTGTGACATATATAGATAAGTTCATTCCCAATAGATCGTCTTGACACAATCATATCAGCTCATTCACAATAGAAATGCATTCATCATAAACACATATAATAAAGACACATAGACACAAAGTTTAACACGGAAACCCATCCATGAAAAATCACAAGGGTGCTCTTCATCTGGCATGAGAAATGGTTTAGCACCTTTGGTCTGCGCACTCAATTTGCAGACTATTCTTTTGATCTTCTTTATAATGCACATGTTCCTTTCTCATCTCATGCTCTCTGTTTTAGGTCTCTCTTTCTTTCTTTCCCTTCTTGCTCTATTCTCTATTCTATGTTATGTCCTCTCTCATTCCCCGCCTCTCTTTGTCGTCCGCACACAACTTGGATGGTCTTTATAGGATTTTACAACTCTTGCTTTACTTGTCGACTGATTCTCAACTGTCAGTCCATAGGGTGTCTTACCGATTTAATCCGTCCCATTACATATAAAAATAGGCAGTATCGACCCAAATTACAATCATGTTTTATTTCCCAAAAGCAAACTTTCAGTCTAACTAACTATTTACCAAAATTATGTCCAGCTCCTTGTCTCGACCTGCTTTCTTCCTCTTTTGTCATGACTCCTTCTATCGCGGTCTTTGCTTATCTTGCGACCAAAATATTCATATTTCCAATCAAAATTTTGGTTATCTTCTCTCTTCTTTTCCTAGGGCCAACACGACCCAAACTCGCCGCCATACAAAAACATGCAAAAAACATCGCCATTCTAATTGAAGATTCAATTCCCATTTCCTCAAATGGATAAAACCACGATCTCGCATCCATTGGAAACTATTATTGACGACATTAAAAAAAACAAAATAATTGTTTTACCTCTTGGAATATAAACAATAGCCTAAAAAAATCTCTTTTTCAATGTTCATGTCAGAGAAACAATTAGATAGAGATGAATACAATGATCTAGTGTGCTCTTTACTTTCTCATCCAACACTAATTCTTAAAAGAGATCCACTTAATATTTGGATAAATGCATTTTACAATAGTTCCACAACTATGGCAAGCAAACATAGCTGCACAATTTATCTTGGATGCTTATGCTACAACAACTTAGATTAGTTCTTACGTTACAAACATGGACAAAACTAGTTCTATTGCATTCAAGAAAATTAGAAACCAATGCCTTTCAGATAATAGCAGTAGAATAGAAACAATTTACAAGTTGGGAAATTTATTGTTGAACATGCAACAAATGTTAATTAGATAGGTTGTGTACATTGTTATTTCGTTTCCACTACACTCAATTTCAAGGAAATCGTTTTTTATAAACATTGCACCAGAAGAAAAACAAACAACTGTCCTAAAAAGACCAAAGCTTCTAGAACAAGAGCAAGACGATTCTGAAGACATTCTTTGAGCATCTGTTGTTAACAAATACATTGCACGCCCAATTGAATTCAAGGAAACATGTCTAGATGAATATGCATCGTCATACAATCTTGCAAATTCAACTTTGAAGAAGAGGAAAAACCAACGTGTCATACGATACATACGCTACAATAAGGAAAAAGTCCTTGAGAATTTCTGCAAAGAAAAGATGATGTTGTTTCTGCCACATAGAGCCGTTAGCAATTTGTTGAAAGAAAATCATGCATCGTGGGATGAAGAATAGGTGTTTCAAAAACATCGCATAGATCTTGTTGAACAAAAGTTTGTGGCAACAAATGGATAAAAGTGGGGAAATATTGACTTGGAATCTAAAACAATTGCCACTGAATCCAAAGAAATTCTTATGGCTAATGCAAATAGACAACAAGACTCTGCTTCTGGTTTTGAAAAATATGACATCCAACATGATCTAATATGCAAAAAAGATGTTGGGAAAATGGAGCATAGTACATATACCAATCTAGAAAAAAAACCTTTTGTCTTGGATGTTCAAGAGTACTAGGACATTCAAAGAAAGCTTAACAAAGAACAACAATATATAATTAAAGAAATTATTATGAGGAAAAAAACAACCCATCAACACCAATGTATATTTTTCGTTACCGAAGGTGCTCGGACATGGAAGACATTTGCGTCGCGAGCAATTTACAATGGCCTATTATTCTACTATGAAAAATACATAGAAAATGGTCCATTGAAAATAAAAAGGAATTATTGTTGCATCAACAAGAAAAGTTGCACAAAACACTAATGGAATTACAATCTATTTAACACTTCAATTTCCTTTGAATTATCTACTTTGTTGTCGTTAAATTCAAACTCATTTGACTTGTTAACAAAATACTATAGACAATTAGGACTATTGCTTGTAGATGAAATCTCACTAAATGGGTCTCATATGCTTTATAGCATAGACATAAGGATTTGAGAAATTATGCACACCGAAACAAAAGCATTTGGGAATTTAGACATTATCTTTTGTGGTGACTTTTTCCAAGCTCAACCTGTACGCGACTCCTAGATATTTGAAAATCCAATAGTTCAACAATGAAAAAATGCCATATATCTTTTGGCAAGGTAACATTAGGTTTTGTGAATTGAAAGAAGTCATGAGACAAACATATAGCGTATTTTTTTCCATTTTAAACAAAATTAGAGTATGTTGCCAAACAAACGTTGATATTGAGGTTTTAAAGAAATATTGCTACAAGCAACCACCAAATGATCCGACTTTCACATATATTTTCTACAAAAACAAAGATGTTCAACAACATAATAACATAATGTTGACATCTATGCAATCAAAAACATTTACATTGCCCACAAAAGACAATAGAACTAAGACAACTAAGAAACATCACTTTAACAAAAAAACAACACCTTTGCCTAGCTCAATTACACTTAAGAAAAATATGCTAGTTGAATTGGTCGCAAACAACTATGCAATCCATGATGATTTGGACAACCGAAGGAATTTTTAGATTTTAATAAAAAATACCAAATTATCTTGTGTGGATAGATTTCTTGGATCCGAAAGTTGGAATACAACAACGATCAATTCTGCAGCATGCATACACATTTGACATTCTTCCCAACTAGACATCGATCAAAAGAATATACATGTAGACAACTCTTGGAAAAAAGACACCATAGTTTGGCGACCTGTTCAATTGGCACATGAACATACAATTCACAGAGTTCAAAGGTTCACAATGGCCAAATTGGAATTTGATCCAAAATGAGTCAGACAACACAAACTTGTCTACACTTCCCTTTCCCACGTCAAAAGCATGATCTGCTTGTATATTCTTAATAAACAATTGGCAACAAAATTTTTGCTTTGCTCAAAAGTATCTTATGAAATAAATAGACTTGAAAATCATTCCTCTTTGTAGTTTGAATATGGTCTAAACCAATTAAAAATCAAATGGCCTTATCATATGCTCATTAAACACACACAGGCTAATTTTGCACATGGAAAACATTGTCAATGACAAAGAGATAATGTAAGCATAGATTTTATTCTTCCAAGAAACCCATTCACATTTTGTCCCAAGACAAGCAATCTTGGTAGCTAGGTACAACATTTTTCCAACATTTTGTTTGCATGGTCTTCTCACATGCTTTAAAAAGTAAATAACAAGCAATGGCTTGGAAGGACATGCAAGAAAATACACAAAATCAATCATTGCCAAATTTAGAATAGGATCCTCTGCACTATGGCTATTGAATCTTTACCACATGCCCCATTCACTAGTCAAAGGTCTCTTTGGATTCTTGGACTCAATTCTAATGGACAAAAAACAAAAGATTCAAATCCTGATTGTTGGATATTTCAATATTGACATGTTACAAAATAGAATACATAAATAAAGCTCTTGAATCATTTATGCAACACAATGTATTAAAATTAAAAACAACAAAAGTAACAACAATGTTGGATCTGTGCTTGACTATTTTTGGAAAAACATAAAAAATAATGCCATTGAATCCAATGTCTTTGATTCCTATTGGACTGATCACTTTGCAACATGCCCACCTATACCATTGCAAAATTTAGAAAATAGTTGATCCATTGCCTAGAACAATAGAACCTTCTTCTCTTTACTATAGAGTTTTGACATAATGTGTGCAAATAACAATTTCAATGTTTCAAACATAAATTACTCATTTTATGACAATAAAAAATGGTATATCAAAGTGCCAATTATGCCATTGCTTTCCATATTCCAATGGCACATGCATTGCCACCTTGCACTTCTAGGAAATATATGAAGAAACTTATTGCTTAAACAACATCAAGAACTTTATATATATTTTCATATGCGATTTTCCCTTATGTAGATGCTTTGCCACAATTTTGTTGATATTCAAGTTAACCTTGTTTCTATGATGCTTTTCTAATTGTTCTTACCATCTTTTAAGTAGAATGGAACAATTTCCCGATCACCTCAAGGACATCTTCTTCCATAGAGAAATGAAAAAACAACAATTCCCATTGTTAAAATAGGAAAACAATTGCAAATTCTAGTGAAAAAACATCAAAAGATGAAAAACACAAAAGGTAACTCCAACTACATTTAAATATTGATATAATGGATATCTTTGCTAGTGAAAGTAAAATGAAAAACAACTGCGGACCAAAAAACAAAAACAGAAAGAAAAAAAACAAAAAAAATGCCCACAAACAAAAACGTTGCACAATGTTCTTGTCTTTTGATTAAATTCTTATATGCATCTCCAAATTCAAATAATCTCCACTGGATCCATCATCCATAATTTAACTTTGGTCAGGAGAATTTAACAATATTTTTGAAGGTGATGTTCTATCACTATATGGACCTGCAAATAAAAAATGCCAAGACTCCCCCGGAAAGCCACAATTACTGCATGCAGATTTGGTTGATAGAGATGGTCAGATGACTATGACAGTGAACATAAACAACCATATGATCAAACGATTTGATGGTCAGTTTCTACTTGGCATGGGTGTCAGAATAAAGAATTTGCATTGAAGCTAAAGGGGCAGTATGACAGAGGTGATTCATAGTACTCCATCTTGCTGCTAGATAGAAGTGTTGTTGATAACATACCAAGAATTTGCACATACTGCAGAATATGTTATTGCCTCAACCAAAGAATATGTTGTTGGCTCAATTGCTACGATTGGCAACAATATGCGATATGAACTAAGTGTCAAGGACGAAGAAACAACGAACAACCATGCAACTGTAAAGCTTCCTATCTTTTGTCACAAGCCATTTGCTACTTATTATATATATTTCATTTTCAAAACATTATGTTCATGAATCTATTTAATTCCATAAACAACTTTCTCAATTATAGCCAATCTCGCAAAATTAATCTGAATCTTTTTCAGATATATCTATGCCAAGAACAAATAGAACTTGAAATTGCATCGTTGTACCTTTTCAAAAATAGCATTAGATCTAGTGCAAGAGGAAGCCACATGTTCCGACTTTCTTCAACAACGTTTGTCCACGTCCTTAATGATAAATATGCAAAACAAAATTGTTACAAGTTCTATATTCAAAGAACGAGTTAGCTTTTATTTTGAGATCAGGCTTATAGAAATGCATAATCTCTATTGTTATGCATATCAAGCGATTCCTTCCAACTGCATATTGTTATGCATATCAAGCGATTCCTTCCAACTGCACAGTGAGGAGAAACAAGACTTGTAACAAATGGAAAAAGTAAAACACTGTCATATATGCTTATTTTGAAACAATATAAACTCAATTCTATTTTTTTTCCTTTTCCCTTCTTTTAATTGCATTTCACTATCCTTTATTTGTTTCTCCATATAAAATTGATTGAGGCACTGCAGTTTTAGAATCAAGACAAAAGTTACTACAGATTGATACATATCAATTTACTCAATGAATGCCAAAAACTGTGCAAAAGGCTTGCAACCGTGTATTTCTTAATCATTAACCAGAAGAGATAGATTACAATGCAATACAATGGCATGAATAGCCATGCAATTCGAATTCAAGAGAGGTCATTCAAATTGAGTGCACGAGAGTGGCTTACTTGTGAGTTAACACCACTCAACACATCAGTTAACCAATTAACTCCAACAAAATTGACTCTAACAGACCCAGAGGAAATTTAGACTGAGTATAATTGAATAGAACTCAATTGCATGCCAACAAGTAGGTGGAGGCACCTATCTGACTTCAGTTAGCTGAGATAAACTGAACTGAGTCCCCAAAGTTAGGTGAGGGCACCTTTAACACTCAGTTGACTGCATTTAGATCAAAATTAGATCAAATCATGGGAAAGGCGCCTTTAGCACTTTAGTTAACTGAAAAGTAGGTGAAGCAACTCCCAATTGACTGAGTGGGGTGCATAACTCAAGTAGATAAACCCGGATTTGCTCCCTGATTGAAGGAGGAGGCTCAGTTAGGCTTCCTGATTGAAGGAGGAGATCGAATTTGATGATGTAGTCACATGTTTGAGTCAAAACTTAGGATAAGTGGTAAAATAGGCTAATTAACCCAAATAATGATGAGTGGTTGGAAAATGACTCCAATAGCCCCACTTAAGCTAATCTCATGTGGAGAAGTAAACAAAATAATAGGGCCTCAACAACAAAGGCCATAGGTCACCTTGTACAGAAATAATCCTAAAATGCTACGAAAATCTAAGTGAGGAAAAGAGGAAAAACCTAGTGAGAAAGAAACCCCCCCCCCTCAAACTGAACACTGAAGAATCTAATCTGTCTTCACCATGATGGAACTCACCCCTAGCAGTGAACAAAGGTAAGTGAACTTCTTCTTAGTGAATCTCTTGGTGAAAATGTATGAAATTCGCTCATCCGTGGGGCAATATTACAGAACAATTGTTCTGACATGCACAAGCTCTCTGATGTATTGCATGAGGATCTCAATGTGTTTGGTTCTATGTTCTCTGAACTGGATCTATAGATATGTTTATAGAACTCTAATTTGCACAAAAATGACAGTAGAAGTGGTGCTACCAATGTCAAACTCTGCTATAATACCTTGCAGCTGATTGCCTTAATGCATGCATTAACCGCTCCCCAATACTCTACCTTTGTTGAATATAAGGCAATGGTTACTTGGGTTTTGCTTGACCAAAAAATAGGTCCACTACCAAACATGAAAACATAGCTGGAAGTGGACTTCCGATCAATGCTATCTCCATCCCAATCCGAATCTGTGAATCCCACCAAGTCTAGATCAGAATCTGCAGCATAGTGGATGTTAAAGTGTCTAGTACCCTACACGTACTGTAGAATCATTTTGGCTTTCGTCCAATGAATTTCATGAGGCTGTTGCATGTACATTGAAACAACATTCATGGAATAACAAATTTCAGGCCTAGAATCTATCAAGTACAAAAGGCTTCCAATCAATTGCAGGAGAGAGTAGAATCCACCAACGGTGTAGAATTCCCTTCCTCAAGACTGATTCCTGAGAGGAATGGGAAAGGTGCAGCTTTACATCTTGACATGTTAAAATTAATTATCAGGTTTGAAGCATAATTTTATTGGGTGATCATTATCCCATCAAAATCCTGAGTGATTTCTAGGCCAAGAAATTGCTTCAACAGACCTAAATCACTCATGTCAAATGCTTCATGTAAAGCAATTTTTATGAAGTTGATTGAAGCAAGTGTGCTTCCTGTAATTAATAAATAATCAACATACAAAACTATAATCAACAAATACCTTCATATTACTGTAGGTGCACATTTGGATCAAGCTTACATCTTCCAAAGTTTTGTGACAACAAAAAGGAATCCATCTTTGCATACCAAGCTTGTGGGGCTTGTTTTAAGCCATACAATGATTTCTGAAGTCTGCAAAATAATGTTGGATCTGATATTGACCCTTTAGGATGCTTCATGTGGACATATTCATGTATATCTCCATAATAAAATCACTCTTCACATCCATATGGTGCACCTCCCAATGTTTGGATGCGGAAATGGCCAAAACTAGCCGAGTAGAATCCATTTTTTCCACCGGTGCAAAGGTTTTTGTATAGTCCACTCCTTGAACTTATGAGAAGCCTTTTTCTACCAAATGTGCTTTATATTTTCAGGTTGAACCATCTACAACAACCGTAGCTCGGTAGACCCATTTGCATTGAACAAGTTTCCTCCCAGATGGAAGAGAAACTAGCTCCCATGTTGCATTTTTCTAGAGAGAGTGATACTCTTCATCCATAGCAGCTTGCCATCTAGGATCATGGTGGGAATGATAAAATGATTTTGGATTAGATCCAATCATCATGAAGAATTTCTTAGACAACAAAGGATCAGTGCATGAAAGAGATATACATGCTCTTTGAAATTCTGCTCGAGTTCTCCTTGGATCAACATGATTTCCAATGTTTGACCTGACATATGAGAGAGTCTTTTCTACCCACTTTGGTAGCTGAGAGGGATCATTTGGATCTGATTTAGAACCTGATTCTTCATGCTCACATATATCAGACATATTATCTGAAATATCAGAGCATATACTTTCATTTTCATCTCTAGAATCTTCATAAAAAAGAGGAAGCGATTTGGAAGTTTCTTCCTCCACTAGCAGTAGATCTTGAAGAGGTTCTTCAAAGCGAACACTTCTCTCGATGAATATATTTTTGGTTATGATATTCAAGAGCTTGCATCCTTTTGCTTCTTTAGCATATCTAATGAGGATGCACTCAAAACTATGTGGGTCCAAATATTTTCTCTTATACAGTGGAATTCTAGCCCATGCAGTGGACCTAGAAACCCTAAGATTGGACACATCGGGCTTGTGACCAGTGTAGGATTCAAAATGTGTTCTACCTTTGATGGATGAGTGTGGGAACCTGTTATGAATGTATGGAGCAACATTCATATCCCCATCACAAATATTTTCAGCCAAACCTTTTGACTCAATCATACAGGTTGTCATCTCTTTTAGTGCTCGTTTTTTCCTTTTCGCTACACCATTCTGCTGAGGTGTGTAGGGAACAATGTAATAGATCTTGATTCCATTTTCCACTCAAATTTGCAGAAGCTCTAATTTTATGTATTCACCTCCATTATCAGAATTGAGATATTTTATCTTTCTCCGAGTAAAAGTCTCGACGAAAGCTTTAAAATCTTTGAATTTTTCAAAAATTTCTGATTTATTTTCGAGAAAGTAGACCCATGTAAATATTGAAAGGTCATCTATGAAGGTAAGAACATACATTGAGCCATTCATGGAGGTAGTTGGCATTGAAATGCTGATATCACTTTGAATCATCCCCAAAATACAGGAAGCTCTGCCAGCTTTTCCTTGATCAAACTTATGCTTAGGATGCTTGCTAACTGTGCATACCTTGCATATCCCTTTTGAGGATTTGATGTTCGGAAGGCCTTCCACCATGGAATAATTTTGTAGCAGTTGCAAATATTTATAGTTTAGGTGTCCAAACCTCTCATTCCACAGCCGAATGACCTCATTTCCATGAGTCTAGAGAGCACTTGGCTTTGAATAAGGCACACAATTAGAAAACTCATAGGTTTTTGCAGCATGATTTGATTTTCCTACTGCAATGAGTTTTCACGTGGCTATCTTAGAAATATCAACATAATTGGGGATGAATACAACTCTTTTAGGAAAACCAATGTGTGTCATTTGATACACATAAAGGAATTTTGAAGCTAAAGAGGGAACACATAAAACATTTTTGAAGCTTCCATGTTCTGAATGAATAGTACCTTTTCCTTTTGATGAGACTTGTGAGTCATCTCCCATGTGGATGGAGATCCATCTATCACAATCCAATGATGTGAAAGAATCCTTACATGCAACCATATGATTCAAAGCTCCAGATTCAATGAGGAGAGCTCTAGCATTTGAAATACTAGCTATGAGTGCATGACCTCTTTCAGGTTGATTATTCCGATCTCCAATATCCTTCTTCCTTGTGCCTTCTGAAAGAGTGATGTTGTTTTTCTCCAAGATAAGGGCCATTTGATCAATAGTTCTCTTCTTGTAAGAGCTTTTAGGATGAAATCCTCTTACACAGTAAGAGCACTTTGTCTTCTCTTTGCCCCTTTTCTTGTTTTTCCTCAAACTTGAGGGCTCATCTGACTGCTGGTTTTTCTCCTTCTGCTTGGGAGGATCAAAATTGGTCTTCTCTTTCTTTTGATTTCCCTTTACATTCGAATCCTTCGGTCCTCAAGGAAACAAAGCTTGATCTTTGGAGGATCTCATGGATCCCATCTGAACAAGTTTATCATGCTCATTGGTTAGGGACTCAATGAATGCATTCAAGGTAGGAATCTTCCAATTCAGAATCATGAGCTTTCCGATATGGAAGGTAGAGACAAAGACATAGTAGTCTGCTCCTAGCTTCGAAAGGATAGAAAGAATTACCTGATCATATTTCTTCTCAACTCCGCATTGCTTCAATTGAAGCACACAATGTTTAAACTTAGTGAAGAATTCATTTACGGTCTCAAAATTGCTCGGATTGAGAGAGATCAGTTCATTCTCCAATTGATAGGATCTCAAATCATCTTACTTTCCAAAGAGTTTAGCAAGTTGTTCCCACACTTATTTGGGAGTCTTCAATGCACTGAGATGGAAAAGGAGATCCTTTGAAATGGAGAGGCATAGGAAACCATACGCTTCATCAAGTTTGTTCCAATATTTTGAATTCTCTACTGCTGCATTTGGCTCTAGATCCGTGCCCATGGTGACTCTTTAGAGTCCCTTGTAGCACACTTTTATCTCTGTATACTCTTTCCACCGATGATAGTTGAAAGGAGTGATAAGATTGCTAGAGGAAGAGTCCATTCTCCAGCAGTAGCGAATGAAATAGGAGATTATGAGATACCCGCAATCACACAAAACAAATAAAATAAGGTTGAACAACTTGCACTTTTGGAGTTTCTTCATGCTTGGATATACTTCTCTGGACATAATCCAGAGGGAGCAAGGCTAAGATTCCAGGACGTATGTGGAAGACTCTCCGCTTCTGGTGCAACGTTGGAATATTTTTGAGCAATTTTGCTCAATCTTCATCAAAGATCCATCAAAAACTCTATAAAATAGTTTCCTTATGCTTCCATGGCTCTGATACCATATAAAATTAAGGCACACCAATCTTATAATCAAGACAAAAGTTACTACAGATTGATACAGATCAATTTACTCAATGAATTCCAGAAGTTGTGCAAAAGGCTTGCAGCAGTGTATTTCTTAATCATTAATCAGAAGAGATAGATTACAATGCAATACAATGGCATGAATAGCCATGCAATTCGGATCCAAGAGAGGTCATTCGAATTGAGTGCATGAGAGTGGCTTACTTGTCAGTTAAGACCACTCGACACATCAGTTAACCACTTAACTCCAACATAATTGACTCCATAGATTCAGAGGAAGTTTAGATTGAGTCTAAATCAATAGAATTCAACTGCATGCCAACAAGTAGGTGGAGGCACCTATCTGACTTCAGGTAGCTGAGATAAACTGAACTAAGTCACCAAAGTTAGGTGAGGGTGCCTTTAACACTCTAGTTAACTGCATTTAGATCAAAATTAGATCAAATCATGGGAAATGTGCCTTTAGCACTTCAATTAACTAAAACGTAGGTGAAGCAGCTCCTAGTTGACTGAGTGGGTTGCATAACTCAAGCAGATCAACCTAGATTTGCTCCTTGATTGAAGGAGGAGGCTGAGTTAGGCTCCCCGATTGAAGGAGGAGATCCAGTTTGATGATGTAGTCACATGTTTGAGTCAAAACTTAGGATAAGTGGTAAATTAGGCTAACTAAGCCAGATAATGATGCGTGGTTGGAAAATGAGTCCAACACTCCATAATCTTTATCTTTTTCTCCTCCTTCTCTATACATATGAATATATGTATATATAGCTCTAACGGCATAGCAAAAAATAATCTAATGGACTGGTAAATATATGTACTTATGCAGATAGCAGGTTTGTTAAAAATAAATAATGTCTTTGCACCTCCATCCCAACGATGTTGTGAAACGTGCAATCGACATTTGGCATAGGTTGCATTGGTCTGTGCATCGTGTAAATAAGAAACATGAATCAAGTATTGACACTATGTGAAATGCACTTTGGAAAGAGATGACGGACCAATTTATTGCAATTTGCAGAACCCACACCTGCAACAACTCTTTCCAGCAATTGCTAGCATTTCATATGAACAACATTCAAAGAGAATTTCAGCCATAGTATCTCATCTACAAGCAATATTTGAACAAGGATTGTTTACACCAACTAAAGATGACCAATTTACTGGAATTAGGAAAGTTTGATCCTTAGGAAAAATAGGATCATGCATTTTTTCCCTTTTTTTATATTTTTGAACCCCAAGGAAAAACAATTCTCAAGTTTTTCTTGAAGTAGTAGAGTCCTGGCTAATTGTTCAATGGCATATATACATGAAAATACTTCAGCGTCTTCGACTCTAGCGCTTCTTCTTTTTTTTTTGCTAGAAAAGAACACAAAATGGAACAAATAAGACACTTGGTACAATGGTAATATGCAATGAAATGCACTTGGCTCACTTCAATTTCAATGTGGCATACATTGCATGAAGAAAGTAGCACATCTTTTAGTATTCTTGATTTGGACAACTCACTATATAACTAAAGTGGCTTCCATGATTTTGTGTAGACAAGATCAAACTTTCTCAAATGTTCTATGTTTTTCTGCATTGCCTTATCAAAATAGACTCATGAAAATGTTTAATTTCTTCAATTTCCCATTTGCTTTTTTTGTTTTTTTGTTTTTCCCACCATATCAATTCAACTAAATATCTTTAAATTTGCTTTAGTGCATATGTTAATCAAGCAAATGATCTTGGTTGTCTTTTATATCCTTGAATTATTCGAGTTGCATGCTTGCTTTACAAACAATTTTCAAGACGTGTTGTTCGTCTTTGTATTAATATAAAGGACATTAATACATTTAAAAAAAAAAAACAGGAAGGAATAAATGTTATTGCAATGCTTCTTGGGTTTTATACACAAGGATATTGTGACTTATCTAAAGAGTCGATTGGATGTAAATGTTTCGATTCTTTAGTTTCCATTTTTTTTGCTGTCACCTAGAAACAAACAAATATCTTAGACTTTCATCTCCATATGGCCATAACAATAGATTCCTTGTTTCATGGTCATAGTAATATAAGGCTTTGGAAATTGAATGTATCAGTTGTCACTTACAATTCGCTTTAATGCATATTGTGATTGGGAAAATGACCCTATCTATATATTATAACATTTAGTGCTTGGATTTGCTACAAATATATTATACACGTCACTTATAGATAGATGTTTCATCTCGCTTTAGGCATATGCAAACTGCCCATGTTTTGCTTCTACAGTAGCAATTGATTTATTGAAATACAGGACTGGATGCAAATGTTTCAATTCTTCAGTTTCGCATCTGCTTTTTTTGGTTTGTAGTCACACATAAAATGCTGAGTATCTTAGCCTTTTCATGGCCATATGGCAGTGTATGCATTTACAAATGAATAGATACCTTGTTTCATGGCCATAGCAATAAAAGGCATTGGCAATTGGATGCAACACTTGTCATTTACAATTCGCTTTGATGCATATGCTTATCTTACATATTTCAATGCATGGAATATTACAACCATCTCTTGCTTGATAGGTTTATTCTCATTGAATGAACAAAAAAATGACAAGTGGGATGGGAAAAAAAGAAATCACTAAAGGCCATGTTAGCCTGTAAGTTGTCCTTGCTTCAGATTTTGACACAACTAAAAAACAAATGTCCCAGAATAATCCCATCAAAAAATAATTTTATTAATTTCCCCCCTTTTTTTCATTTGTGCTTCGTTACTGCTTTCTCTATGTAAACATGCTTTTATGACTTTCTAACTTCTCTTGCATATTTTTGATTTCCAATCGACTAAAGGACAATGGTGTTTGAAACAATTCAAGAATCTAGGAGAAATTGTAGAGATTTTGCTCCCAAGATTAGCCTAAAGGGACCAAGCCTTGCAACACTCAAAGAACAAAACAGGGTTAAAAGACAAAAAAACAACTAGAATACCAGGTATATGGAGTGAAAGATGGTCCTTTCCTAACATGAACAAATATAATTAAGGCCATACTCAAATGTTTCAGAGTCTAAAATTGTTTTTTTCATCTTTCTCTTCTAGCATAAAAACTAGTTTGAAATTTGTAAGTTTTTCAGATATGGTCGAAGCAAAAAGACTATACCTTGGACCAGGTTACTAAGCAATAAAAAAGTTGCACAGGTAAATTATATTTAATATTATATTCATTTTCATGTAAAAAAAATACCAAATATATTTTCTAATGCCAGACTGTGCCAGTAACTCATTATAAGCAAACCTGTGATTTGCTTTCCCAGGGCCAAGAAATGCACAAAGAGGTCCTTGTCACAATATGCAGATGGTGATCCGAGACAAATACAAAACACAACTTGTTTTAAAATAATTGAGATAAAACTGCTTTTCCATTAAACAAGTTAACCTGCATCATGGATCCACATAACTGATTTTTTCTCTTCTACATAGAGGTCTCCAACATATTTGCTTTTGCAATGATATTAATCAATGCAACACTTCCATTTTTGGAATCTTGTAGTGTCCTCAAATATGCTTGAAGCAAGAAGACAACGTATTAAACAAAACTATTCAATAATTGAATGCATGCAAAAGTAAGTTGCAAGTTGCATTATCTTCATTTCAAATATTTTTTTCCAGTGCCACACTGCAATAGAAACCCATAGTAATCCAAGGCCTCATTTGTTTTTCCCAGTGTCCAAGCAATGCATGGATGGATTCTTGTTACATCACGCAGATAGTTATCTCAACCAAAACCAAATGCATGATGCAATATGTTTTGAATCCTAATATCATTGAACTATATTTTTTGAAACAACATCTCACATCTTCTCTAGTTAAATATATTATTTTTAAACTACTCTTAAAACAACTACATTGTAGATGTTATTTCATTGAACATGTTGATCTACACCAATCAATTCACATAATTATTATGTTCTTTTCTGCATGCAAATATGTCACATAATTCATCTTGCAACAATATAAAAATGTAACATTAGTCCTTTTTTCCTGGCATCACATTTCTTTATGGGTCAGTTCAAGGTTTTAACCCGTAGAAGTCTTTCCATCCAGATCTCACACAACATTGAATATTAACCCAAAGAATTCAAACCAATTGATTCTTACAATCACTTGCTATGTGTAGTGACATAAAGATATCTTTGGTCGGCATCAATCCAAATGAAAAATTGAAACAAAATATCAGAATTGTACCCTGTAGAAAAATGAAAAATTGGGAAAAACTCAAATACCATGTTTAAGGTTGGATCTTCGCCATTTAATTCCGTTGGATCCTCACCATTTAATTCCCTTGCTATCTAAAATCATTTTTTACCAAAAGTAGCAAATAAAAGAATAAAAAATAAAAAACTTCAAGCTTCTTACCATGCATTTTATTGTTTGCATGCATAATACAGATTGCCCCACTTTGATCAACAAGCAAAATGTTATATCCTTCAATGATGTCTTTTTTCATGCTCCATAAAAATGGAATTCCTACTCCTACTTTTTACCGCTTTCCACTCCCCAGGATATGCCTTTTCAAAGAAAAAGTAAGAAGAACCTTGTCCAAGCTTTTGATATAATCTATTACAAAATTTGCAAAGCTCTTGCAATTTTCCATTTTTCTTTTGACGTTTTCTGATTTGCTTTCTGCAAATTTTAACTCTTTGTTGTCTGCTCTTATAGATGACAGTCAAAGAAATATATGCAGACAAGCTGAATTGATCCAGAGGTAAGAACCATGTTTCATTTTCCTTTAATTTACTGCCAATGTGCTCCTGGGGAAAAACAAAAAAAATAGCTATGTTTTCAGTCACTATGTCTCTGCTTGCATTTGCTGTCAATTGTCGGTTGATTCTTTTGTGCGTACTTTTGAGTCATGGTTTTCATGTCCATAAGAGACTTTGGTATTCAATTAGTCCTGTAATATTTCTATCAAGATCAACAATAAATCTTTGCACTCCAAGTTCATCAATCCATCCTACTGAACTTTGGAATTTCTCATGCTAGTTATGTATTCTATCCAATACTCAACATTCAAAAAAGAAATGCATCCAACACCTTATCAAAGTGGTTCCCACGTTCTATTGCCTTGGTCTTTTTCCTGTAGAACCATTAAAAATTGGCTTATAAGCCAGGGACTTGTTTACATAAATGACCAAATATATGCGCCCTCCACTTGCTTTTAATCAAGTTTATATAGCATCTAGAAACATCTTAAATCAATGTGCTTGGAACAACACTGAAGAAAACACTCTCCTTCCACCCATGAAAAACTGTCAAAGCTAACATATACTTAATTTGTGTTGTCTTGCTTTCCTAATTTAGACACATACCTTTACATTACACATACCTTTACATTTTTTTGTAATACTAGCAATGGCTACATGCAGCTAATCCAGACACTACATTTATGTTCAATAGCATCATTGCAATTTCTCAACAACCATTAAATAACCATCGAGCTAACTTCAAGGAAACGTGACCTTAATTGGAATTCAAGATATGATTGCAACTTTCTTATGCAAAAAATGATTCTCTTGTTTTTTCCCCTTGCAATAGCTTACTATTTATCATATCATTATATTGCAAAACATAGTGACCTAGGCATCAACCCTTCACTTGCTTATTATTTCTACTTGCTTGTACACAATTTTTCCCTTCCTATACTTCCACTCCTAACAACATTGACCCAACTCTTTCATTTCAGTGTAACAGGATCAGACCATCCCAAACTTACCAAAGCTTATAATCAAGTCATCAGACAAAGGTAGTTTTGTAGTCTGTGTTCCAAATACTAACTAATGGTTTCAAAATAGCTTCAACAACAATTTCACCAGAACTGATATTATTTCTATTTTTCTCTGATTGTTTTTGTAGGTTGCAAATACAGGAACCCAATCTATAAAACTCTCGGCCAATACAGTTGGATATGTGTATTGCTAACTTGTAAAGCAAATTAATTTTTCTTTTCGAGACCAAGGGGCATATAATAGATGGTGAATAGATGTATTGTTAAGACAATCCTTGGGTAAGGTAAGGTCACCGATTCTAATCTCTGTAAGTGCTTACTTAAAAAAATTCTTTTCGAAAAATAAGACAATTTTGCCAAGAGAAAAACTTGTTAAGTATAAATGCATGTGAAACGTTATTTGGATGATCCGTCCATGATGATGGTGACATATGAAGGAGAACCAAGCATTCTCAATCCATGTTCGAAAGCATAGGATTGGCAGTGGATCCATGAGGATTTTTGCAAATTGATTCATGTGAACCACAAAGGATTTTAATATGTGGCTATTGTTGGTGTGCAATGGGCCACTTTCTACATATTAATGTCTTGTAGAACCTCCATAGGAAAGAAACCAGCTGATATTGATGCTAAAGTTTTTACAATGGCCTCTAATGAGGTTGTTTTGGCAAGTCGATCTCATTTGCATAATGCGATAAAAAAATATATTTGTGGAGGACTATTTCACAAATTCACAGTCTTGGATATTTAAATTTTGGTTTACATGATTTACAGTCTATCAGATTATTAATATGCTTTGGGTTCTTCAATATGGGTTCTTTGCACTTATATTGTGAAGAAAATTTATATTGACTTCACTGCCATTTGGTTGTGCAATGCTCACGAAATTTCTGATAACCTGAATATGGCTTTGTGTTCTCCAATATGAGTTATTTGCACTTACTAGATCTTTTTTAATTTTGCTTCGCGGAAAAATGTTGGAGAACTTCTTTATTATAACTGGATTTCGGTATCGAGTCTCATTGGCTTCAACCATTTCCTTACTCGACAGATCAACAGAAAAAATCCCCTCATGCTTTACATTATAATTGAACAATTTATGTATGCATAGATGTTTAAAGTTTTATTTGCTATCGATATTATGTATCTTCCCATAATGACTAGATCTGCATCTTCTTTGTTTCTATTTTTTTTTGTCAGAACATATCGGTACAAGTATTTTGGTTAAAATCAACAGCCCTTCTTTTCATGTTTGAAAGGGTATTGATCTTGATATCATCATATCAATTTTATGGCTACTGGAAAAAAGTGATCAATGATCAATTATTATATGTAATTTATTATGTTTTGGACCAAATTTACAATGATGTATTTGTAATTTATTAGTCATATAGGTTCTCGACATCTGATCTGAAATACTTAATGTTTAAAAGGGCATTTTCATCTACAATATCTTTTTCTTTAGTTGTTACTACATTTTGCAAACAAAATGTCCAACACATTCAAGCATAGGGACAATGCCACCTTGTGGCCGTTGTTACTAAGATAATAATAATAATAATAAATATTCCAGAAAGAAGGATTTAGTCAAAATTATTAAAATAATTTTATTACTAAAAAAAGGGAGGGTACCAAGTCAATAAATCTAATTAAGGAAACAAATATATAAAATAATATATATTGAATACTATCCTAGCCCGGTGGTTAGCTTGAGAGGTTGAGTGTTGTAAACTGCAAGTGAGACACACGGGGTAAAGTCCCCAAGCTTGGCTACCTGTGTGAATATTTTCGGCTTCACTCAATGTCCCCATTAGGTTAGGTTTCCAAATTCGCAATTGAATTGTTTACTCCATGTACCATCCTAGAAATGAGGGAAAGTGTTCAAAGGGTTTCCCGTGATGTGCTCCACCCATCATTAGGGGTCCAACCAAAGCTTAATGAAAGATATAAATGTTTGAAGTTTCAATCAGAATAAATAGAAAACAAAAAAAAAATGGCCATTGAGAATTGGATGAGAAATAGAATAATTTTTTTCCCGTAAGCTAAATTCTATTAAGTAAAAAAAAATATACACGTAGTTTTACTTTGTTGGTCTACCACATTGGAAACCAGACCAACTACAAAACAAAAGATTGTCATTTTTAACGAACAATGACCTGTCAAGGATTAGCTTGAGAGGAACCATTAAAATTTAATTCCACGAAGCCTCTAGGAGGGGAAGACCAGAGTTGAAAAAAGTTGACCTTTTATTAGGAGGTTGCATGTTCTTGCCTAGGGATTCTAGGTTCCAGGCATTCAAAATAGGAAGTTCTTGTGCTAGGAATTGCGGATTCTCCTCCATCCATTACTTGTTTTTGAGTGTTTCTATTTATATGGTTTAATTATACACCATATATGATCTTTGGTCATGGAGGAATATTTGAAGATTCTACAATTGCGCTCCTTCCACGTTTCCCAAAGAAGAAAAGACATGAAGAGCTACTAAACTTACTGAGAATGTCATTATGAAATATTTATTTCCTCCATTGTTCTATGGTGTCTTTTATGCTATCTCTATGTTTATCGATATGGTGGGAGATGGAATCTCCTTCATCCCATAAAGGGGAGACAAAGGAGCATTGATTTAGGAGATGTTCCATGATTTTTCTTCTATTCTACAAAGATAACATATGGAGGGTCTTTGAAAGCCTTGCCTAGTGATTTGGCCCCAAGTTAAAGTTTTCCTTCAGGCCACCAACCAAAGGAAAGTCGATATCTTGGGCCAAATATTATGTGTCATATTTGTTCTTAGATCTTCTTCCCCACTGCATCAATGTTGACTTTTAACTTTTAGAGAAAATTTATTGTCGCTCATGTGCCTCGTCTAAGCTTATTCGACCCTTATGCCTCCCAATATAGGTTGGTTGGTGGGTTTAGCCATTGCTCCTTTGGGATCCATAGTCTCCAAATCCTATCAAAGGTGTCAGGGTCCCAATAATTGTTTATCGTACAATCTTATGTTGATAATGTAATAGAGTGTTGAGACCCTACGACTATGGTCAATCCATGAGTTTTGAAAGTTGTTTCCAAGCATCCTCCCATAATAGTGTTGCTTGATTGTCCCTTATCTCCCAAAAGAAATGGTAAGTTAGATGAAGACTCAATTTCACCAGTTAGATTTACAAATAAATGATTCTTTCCTATTGCCTTAATTAGTCTTATGAGATCCCAATATTCAACCTTTAGAGCATATTTTCTTTTCCAGAGTTTACTCCATAGGGATTCCATATTTTGGAGCCATCTCCACCAAGTTTTTGCTCCCAAGGTTTTGTTTTCAATTTCTGGATCATGCAGGCCTATTCCTCCTCTTAGTACTAGTTCAATTTGGAAAAACATACATTATTCCATGCTACATTGGCCCATTTCCGATTTTTATTTGATCCTCCCTGTAAACAATTTATCTAAAGGTTCCTTACTACTTTTATGATGTATTTGTGTGCTAGCATGATATAGAACATATATACAGGCATTGATTATAGAAAAAAATTGATTAACATCATCTTACTCACTAAATTGATGGATCGAAAGGTCCAATTGGAAAGTCTATTTTCCAACTAGGACATGAGATCTTCCCATGAAATGTTGCAACTAGCATTTTCTATTAGTATAGATCCTAAGTATTTGGATACAAGGGAGCTTTTTTGGGAACCAGGAATCTTGGAAATATGATGTTGAATTGAACGAGAAGTATTATAAAATAAGGTTTGAGATTTACCTTGGTTTATCAAGGTGCCCGAGGTCTCCATAAAAAGTATTTAAAATTCTCTTAATGTTTTTAGCTTCTCAAACTAGAGGGACACCCATAAGCATGGTGTCGTCAACAAATTAGAGATGTGAAGAAACGAGATCATTTCTATAATGTTAAATACATTTGATTTTTCCCTCTAAAACCATCTCTTTGACAGATCAACCTAATCCCTCATCCATAAGGATGAACATAAATGAAGATAGAGGAGTATCCCCTTGTATAATATCTCCCGAGGGAGTGGAATTTGATGAGGGAGAGCCATTGATCAGAATGGAGAAGAAAGTTGAGGAATTGAGAGCCAATATCTAGTTCATCCATTTGGTTGAGAATTCAAAAGCCAACTGAACTTGTTGAATATATTTCCATCTTATTTTGTTAAAGGTTTTGGACATATCTAGTTTATTGGCATCCCCACTTTCTTAGAGTTTTTTTATGAGTGTGTTATTTCATGAGCAAAAATAATACAATTGAAAAATTTGCATGCCCTCAATATACCTTGACTGTTCTCCTGAGATTAAAATGGGCAATAGAAGCTTGAGTCGATTATCTATAACATTGGTGATAATTTTGTAGATAGCATTGCATAGGGAAATTGGTCTGGATTTGTTGGGATTATTGGCATTTTCCTCTTTTTGGAATCAAAGTTAGAAAGATAGATATTAAACAAGGAGAAATTTTAAAATATTTATTGATTTCAAATATTAAAGGTTGATATCTGGGGTGGTAATCGATTTCCAAGTTGAGACAGATTGGCCAACTATCGAATCTCAAGTAGGGGAGGATAGAGGCTTCTATAGTGAGACATGAATTATATTGTGTTTTGAAAGTAGGGATCTTCAACTTTGAGGCTACCTGTTGTGATCCTCCCCTTCTATTATTCCATGTGAAGGTTCCATTAATTGTCTCTACATCCACCATGTTGAGAGATGGGATGGTATCTTTGAAAGATTCACTAGTACATTTCAATTTTTGAATCGCACCTTTTTCCTCCATTAGAGAGGTTATGGTATTGAAAGTGCCTCCCACAATCCATTGGTGATTCTGTGTGATGGTGTGTATGCCTTGAATAGACTGAAGCAATTGGATTTTTTTCCTCTTGTGTATATGGCCCATAAACATTAGTGATGTGTTGGGTATATGTCACATGCCCCAATTTGCAAAACATTTTTATGCTTTAAGAAACATTACGTTATATTTTATGTTAAAGTTTGTACTTAATGACCAAGTGGGGTCAAGGATAATTTCATGTAATTTCAGAATACTTTTAATAAATAAATGAAAGATGAGACACCAACTTAGGAAAGCTGTTAAATGAGTGTTTTACTGGTCACTTGATGGAGGAGGATGGGTTGAGAGTAGATTGACATGTGGCAGCATCCTCAAACTACTTGTAGCTGTTGCAGGTGGCAACTTCCCTATTTTTGTGGTCATGATTCACCAAGAAAGTGGAACAAGAGTAGGTGGCTCATTAAGTAAAAATTGACCCAAAAGACCTAGGCATGCTAATAAAAATTCCCATTGAAGACAATTGAGGCTGCTCATTATGGATTTGTGATCATTTTGAGTGAATGAAGTGCACAAGAGAATTCGATGGAGGGGACTAGCTGAAGTAAGTTTGAGGGGAAAAATGATGAAGACCTGAACTATTGCAGCTATTCTAAGATGAGTTCATACTACTGCAAGCAGGAATGATTTACCGTTGAACACTCAGTGGAGTTGTAGAGGATTTCTAGACTACATCTCTCACCCAGTACTTCTATCAGGTGGACCAGGAGACAAGCTCGGGGGGCCTGAGAATTGCAATCTAGCTCTTCTCTAGGAGTTGGTTGGGAGGAACAGGTTCCTTAAGCTGTTGTCACCTCATCTATACTTCCGGGTTTTACTTGTTTAGTTCAGTCATTTAATTATTTACTGTATCTAGAAAGTTTAATATTTATCAAAGATATAGTATATTTCTGTTAGGGTTAGTTAGGAGAAATGTTTATGCTGTGAAAGTTAGTAAGTTCTGAACTAGCCAGATTAGGGTAAATGAGTAGAGAAATTTCTGAGTTATTTGATAAATTGAAAGTAAATACCTAAACTGTATTTTTCCACACCTTTTGTAAGGTAGTACTCTAGTACAATAGGTTAGATTAGATACATATGAAGAATTGAATGAAGTATGCTTGAATATGTTTATTTACTTTCTACAGGTTTCATAAGAGTTATTCATCCGTATGTTTCTCTGTTCTATATTAGAAGTATTTCTTAGATGAAGTAGTCTGTAATGATATAGACAAATCTATCTCTAGGAAGTTTAATATACTTAATCTATGTATTTATTTACACATTAGATAGGTTATTTACTATAAGCTTAATATTATAATAGTTAACAAACAATATACAACAGAAATATAATAAGCAGGGTTAACATAGAAGAACAATAAATATGGCTAGAATTTTACTGACATAAATCCATTATTAATCCAAGTAAAATGAAATCAGAATAACATTATAATCAACACTAACCATGTACTAATTCAAAATTAAAATATGGATTTTTACCATCTTTTCTATGAACAGAAGGATTTTACAAGTTCACACATATTCAGATTTTTATTTAACATACATTTCTTCATTCATTTAACCGTAACTTTTCTGATAGATAAATCTACCAAAATCAAATACATTTTCTAAAAGAAAATAGAGGTTAACACTGTAAGATAATTTAAACTGAGAAAAAGTAAGTAATAATCCTTAAACATAAATTAACTCAGGAATTACAGTAAAAACTTAGGTCGTATAATCCATGATTTGTCTTCTATATTTTTACTGAAGGAAATTTATTATTATGTAAAATCAAATTGTAACTTAGAAATTAACTGTCCGAAACATTTCTTTTCATGTTTAAACATAATCCAAATAAATATAAATTTTACAGTAACAAAAATCCTGTTCAGGATATTATACACAGAATCAAAGAAAAACCTGAACAGTTAAGAATATCATAGTTGCCTTCACTTATTTAAAACCATGACAAATATATATATAAATCATCAAAATATAGTTTACAAAATAGTAAGCTTCAAGCTTAACTAAAATTTCAAATAGCATTCAACCCTAAAACTGAAACTACATCAGTTACGACCCAATGGCCGGTTCAAATAAGGTCATGACTTAAAGACGGTATCAAAATAACATCACTATAATTCAACCATGGCCGAAAAAGCCCAAAATTTAATTCATTAAGTCACATCTATGAAAACCCCAATTCCTTTCTTTACAAAACAACCACTAGGGCTTTGAAAAACAAACAAAGCATCTAATAGCCATAGCCAAACAAGTAACCAACAACCATGTGGTAAAATCTTCCTAAAACGCCACACAACCAGTGTAGGAGAACCCCAGGTGAAACCGAGGCTTATCGGGATGAATGCCATCGTGGAAGCCCTGTTAGTGGAGTCCTTCAGAACTGAGCCATTGTATTGAGAGCCTACACAAATCAAACCCCAAACGTTAAATACTTATAAATTAACAAAATAATAACTTCTTTTTGTGCAGAAGAGTTTTTTAAACAAGTTTGATTCTTACCCAAGAGAGTTTGCGCAACTGTTTGACATTGTGAGCCAACCCTATCCTCATTCGATAATACCACGAGCTGAAGTAGAGCACTGTCAGAAGAAACACAACTCGTAGTGTTCAAGGGTGAAGTCCCAAGCCACGACGAAGTGGAGATCAAACCCACACTAAAAACAAGCAGTAAAACATAGAACCTGTTACTCGCTGCCAAATTTCTTTTTACAGTCAAGAACCAAGCTCACTCCTTCAAAACAACTCTCACCACACATTGTATAGTTAAGAGCACTTGCAGAGTCAAAATATCAACAAGAGAGATGATTAGGAAGCTAGGGTAATGGTGCTGAAGAGTATCACATGGATTAGATTCAGTAGTTACATAAATCTCTTTACACAGTGAAAAAATGACTCTGGCAAGGAAGCATACGCTCAATGGAGTGACAGTGAAGCCATGTGGCTGCTCACTCCACAACTCTGAAAATCAAATGAACTCAAATGCGATATTTTAGGTTATGAACAACCTTTCATTGCCTCCAAAGTCAACTAAACCCTAATCATTGAACACCAACCACGTGTCCTCCAAATTATTTGCGAGTTTTCATGATATAGTTCAAATTTCTCACCTGCACACATTTTGTAATAAGGTCAAAACCATATGATAGCATTTGCTTTGGTTTCATACTCTACGATTTTGGGTTTTGTTTGTTTAAAACAAAAACATAAATGTGGGAGGTATTCACGAAAGACTAGGGTTTTTATAGTAAGCTTAAACCTTAGCAAATGTTCATCCTTGTTCTCTCTCATTTTTTTAAAATAATGTTTAGTAATTGTTTTTAGTAAGGTACAAAAACAATGGAGGATGAACCATTAAATTATATATAAATACTTGAACTTAGAGAATATCTAACTAGGACTTAGTCTAGCCTTTGATTTACAAATACGAATATTTTGCCTTGTTAGTAAACTCATGTAAAATGAGAATTCTTATAAAAGAAAATGAAATACTAATACTTGGTTAAAGGAAAATCATTGGAATAGAACAATTAAAGTTTTGGGAAGGACTTGAATAATTATAAATAGTCCTGTATACCAAATACTAACGTTAATATGTAGTTTTGGTCACAAGAAATTATATCACATCAATTAGTGTATAGATTTTCCTAGGTCACTGTACTCTTAATGGTAGAAGGAGATCTGTCCATAAGATGCACCTTCTAAAATTAAATACAAGCTTTTAACTGAAAACACAAAATGAAAGTTCATTGAAAAAAAAAATTGTGATAGTAAGCATAACTGAACTAAATCTAGTTTATTACAATATTGTTTTACAAGCATTTATGCAGGTTTCTAACAATAAAAGATCAACAATACCTCTTACTGGGTCAATCTACAAAACAAACAATTTAACTAGCATTTTATCCTATGCTAGTTGAATGATAATCTTAATTTGGAAATACTAGTAACAGAACTGCTTACCTGTATAGAACCTGTAAAAGAAGCATCACTTCACTGCGTTAGCTGTAAGCTAAGTAAGACCCGATCTCAACAAGAGTTCTTTCCTACTTGTCAGAAGACAGTAAAAACACACTTAGTATCAGGTTTAGATGTAGTTTTCTTTCCTGTATTTTTAAAACATAAACTGCTAAATTCAACATCTGTAACATAGTACTTTAAAGATAAACAAATCAATTATATAGAACTAAAGAATTGCAATGCTCAATTCTAAATACTACTGTTTGAGTAACCGCTAGCAGTTATTGATTCTTAGGTAGTGACATCTATGAACATTTTATGTTACATGAAAATTTTTAAATTTTTACGAATTTTTGGGTTATTACAGTATATGTTATATTCTTTACATGTGTGTGTTAGATGTGTGCCTATCAGTGACGCACCCGACGATCCTTGTCGACCATTTTTGGGAATTTAAAAAAATGTAATTTAATCTCGGTTAAGGGATTGGGGTATATTTTCTAATCCGGGTTAACGGATTAAGGTATTGGAGGCTACAAAATACCTATATTGTATTGTGAGTTATTCATAATGATAATGAGAAAATAGGAGGTGTGGCTCCAAGGGTTTGTTGGTTTTCTCGGTTAAGGGTTTCCATGGTAAATCTCTATGTTTTATGTGTGAATGTTGTGGTGTAACCTTTATTTTTCTTTAAATAATCTGTATGCTTTGCTTCTCTGCACATGTTTAAAACTTACATGTGGTATCAGATCTCGATTATTGGCATCAGGGGGATGACTTTGTTGTTGAGGGTTTGACATGGTTGATATATATTTGATCTGTGATAAACCTGGGTTCAGTGGGAGATTTATGGTGTTGATTTTTGCATTGAAAGAGAATGCTGAGAAGTTCTAGCAATGAGATCGAGAAATTTAATGACCAGAATTTTGAGTTATGAAAGCTCAAAATGGAGGATGTTCTTGTAGATTGGGAACATTGGATTGTTGTGGATGCGGGTACAAAACCCACTAGAATGTCACAAAAATATTGGGATAAATTAGAAAGAAGAGAAAGGATTACAATTAGACGGTGCTTATTAGACTCTGCACTATTGAATGCATATGGCGAAGATAGTGCAATAAAGCTTTGGGGGAAACTAGGGAGTTTGTATCAATCAAAATCCCTTGTGAACAAGTTGTTTCTGCAAAAGAAATTGTTTCATCTCAGAATGGATGAAAATGACATGGTAACAGAGCATCTAAATGTTTATAATACTCTGGTAAGCCATATAACTATTGCTAGGAAAGATGCACCTCTTGCGGACAAGAGTTGTTCCTCTAGTATGAATGGTTCTGATCTAGAACAAATGAGTTACAACATAGATGGAAGACTTCCCCTAGAAGTTGTGGAGATCTGGAATGAGTCTCTTCGATAGAGTGGTGTATCTGTTTCCTATGGTGATGGATCTTCATGGACGTATCTGCACAATCACATGAATCCAGCAAACAATATCTAAAGCACCAAAATATAATCCACAATTCTATGTTAGTGACTAAGGAATCCAACAGTAAAACACATGATTATAACATAACATATCTTACAGGAAAGGAACCAACTTTGCATTAAAGATGAAGAATAAAGCTTACAACCTTCACCTTAATGTTGTGATGCTCCTTCACATGCCAATTCCTTGTCCCCGAAAGCTCCAACTTGCTCCTTCTATGCTCACCCTACTGATTTGGCCAGAACCTCAATGCAACAACATAACTTTTCTCTCTCTCAACCATGGGGTATGAGCATGGTTTTATAGGCCTTGGGAGGATAGGGATGGTTGAGTAAATGGTGGCTGAGGTGGAAGGAAGATCCCAAAAGGATGGATCTTGAGTCCAAGTGGTCCTAAGGAGTACGGATGAGTGTGCCATGAAGTATTCCTTCAATAAGCTTAGTGGAATATTCTCTTTTTCACTTTTTACCTCGTGCATCATTTCTCCTCCATTATGACAGAGCGGTGACAAGGAAGAACCACACATTGAACAAGGGTAAAAAGTGGTGGCACCACCTACTATCAAGATACAATGAGTATTACTGAAGAAGGTAACGCTTCTTGCCTTAAGGGCAGAAGCGGTGCCGTTCTTTTATATGCAAGACTGAAGTCAAGTTCAGTATTTTCACTTCACAACTTGGGATTTAGGGAAATAACTGATGTTTGGTACCTTGTAGCTAGGGTTTTCACCCTAGCTTGTGCTGATGAGCACCTACTAAGGAATCTGGATTCCTTAGTAGCAGTTCAATAATGCAAATAAAAAGAAACTGAAATAAAAACTAAGCTAAAGCAGTAAAAGTAAAGAACAATAAACAAAACTGTAAATAAATGAATAATGGTGATTTTGATTAAGATTACCTCCAATGAGGAGGTTGGTGGAGTCCGTTGCACTGGTCCGATGTCGGTGGCTTCGAGCTCCAAGCTGCTCCTTCTCCTTCTCCGATGGTGGAAAATAGGCCAAAAGGGGTTCTCAATAGTGAAAATAGCTTGATGGTAAGCTAGGGTTTCACGAGATGTTTTGGCAGAGTAAGGGTGCTATGACTATGGATATCAAATGAGGGGGCTCCATCACTTATTTATAGTTTTTTAGTGGTGGAGTGCTTGCCCATGGTTTTTGGAAACCATGTGGTTTAGGGCAGCTTGTTTAGGGTTTTCCTCCTTTTTCCTCATTATTTTTATTCCTTTTCTTCCCTTTTGGGGATTTTTGCTATTTTTAGAGGAATTTTGGTTATTTTTGGAGGAAAAAGGGGTTTTTTGGCCTTTTGGAGGCATTTTAGGCCTTTTGGAGGCTTTATAGATGGTTTTATGGCCTTTTAGAGGCATTTTAGAGGCATTTTAGGCCTTTTGGAGGCTTTTTAGTGGGATTTTATGGGAAATATGGTAGGCAAATGGACAAATGAGCCATGTAGTGAGGTAGATGAGGTAGTTAACCATTTTTGGGTGTTAACAGATTGCCCCCTGATGTGCGAGGGCAGGAGCTCATCGTATGGCCGATGGACATCATGAGTCATATTTGGTTTGTGTTGGGGTGTGGAGAAGAGAAGGAAGCAACTGAAGTCCGGGACACCGATCTCGAACCACCTGCAAGGACTGAAAAGTACATAACCTCAATAATGGATGAGGGATCATCTGATAATATGGACGAGGCGGGCATCCCCATGCTCGTATCAGAATATAACATAGCAATATAAATGGTCCTCAAAGACTGGATGAGGAAAGATCTCAATAGATAGACGAGGCGGGCATACCCATGCTCGTATCAAGATACATGAAAATAACTGTAAGCCCCGAAAAGAGGGACCTGTAGGATACATAGGAACTGCTGTATATATATCATAAGTGTCCAGAGGGGACACAAATCTGGAACATACTGCTGAGCTGACTATGTCTGAGCGGAACAACTGAAACACTGGAATAATAGCAGTGCTACTGAATGTGGTACCAAAGCACTGGTGAGCTACCGGATCAGAGTGACGAGGGTCATGCTCACAATGGTATACTGAACTGGAACTGAACTGGGTACTCAAGGAAGCATAGAATGGGATGGCTTCCGAATACAATCACCAACGTAGCCTGGACATCCACGGGAACATATAACTGGGTGTTCCGAAGTGACTCACCAATATGCTAGAGTCGGGGGAAATCCGGGGTCTTCGACACAAAATGGAAGGGATATATATCCTGCGCGATTCTCAACGATGCGAATAAGGGGCTGAAGTCGAACATGTGAGAAACAACCATTCGGAGAGGCAATAATGATTCCTCCCAAAATGGTCCGTAGGCACTCACCACAGATGGTGATGGGTCCAAGGCGTAGGAGCCTCTAGGTCTATCCTCTGGAATAGAGGAGTTGTCGTCGACAGAGGGAGACCTGCAACTATCAAGGCAATGATGTTTCCTTGACAGGAGCGCGAGGTGCAAAACCGAACTGTGATAGTACTGATGGGAAGAGTGATAAACTGGTGGGACTAACTGGGCAAGTAGAGTGGGTGGACTCACACTTCCTTTGTTCAGAGTATGATGGCGGGGATGATCGGGCAGCACATGAAACTGATTGGTGGTAAAGGGATCATAGCTGTAAGGGATCTGGGCAGTTCA
>LPNX011085540.1:0-13123 GCA_001517045.1 Pseudotsuga menziesii
ACAGCTCCATATTCAGTCTCCATTGTTGATAATTTGCATGATCAATTGTTAATTGCTGTGAGTGAAATTAATCTACTGCAGGCCTGAATTTCTACACTTTTACTATATAAAATGAATCCCATGGGAATCAAACATTGGTCAATAGTGTAGCGTAGTGCTGAAATATTTGATAGGGGCCATAAAACTTGAGAAACTAATTGCTTTTTTCCTTGAGATATGTTCGATTATAAGGCCAAAGATGTAAAACAATTTGATCCACTTCTTCAAAGTAACACTATGAGCATTTTGGTAAAAAACCTTCAGCAATTTGATCCACTTCTTCAAAGTAAACAACCTTGTAGGGTGACATTTTGGTAGCACCATGATACGTGGTATTGTACTAAATTTTTGTAAGGGGGGAGTAGGGGGGGTGGGGGGACTACTAAACTCAATGGCCATATCAATAAATGTAAAACCCAATGGCTAAAAATATTTTTATGGTCAAAACCTCACAACCTCTATTACTTGTTATTAAATCCAATATCTCAAGTTTTGTAGTATCCATAAGTATTATGACATGTATCATCATCGTGGACATTGACATTGTCATCATCATAATCATCAATGCGGTATGGTACATCAACATCATCTTGATCATCATCCTCATTATCATCATCATCATAAACATTAAGTACATCATCAACAAAATCATCATCATCATTTATCATTATGGTCACGCATATGCCATTAGTGTTCTTAATCACTCATTGACATTAGGATTCATGTATATAATTGTTAAGGTCATTTATATGTCGTTACTGTTATTTCAATGATAGTAGGGTTGTTTATATGTCGTTATAGACATTTAGGTTCCATTAGAATCAATTAGGATCCAAAAGTGATACCACATGCATAATCATCATTCACATCCACATCCACGTTGTCATCATCATCATACAATAAATCAACATCATTGTCATCATCGTAGTCATCATCAATATAATTGCGATAATAATGAGCAAGGAACCATACTACCTCACAAGAATGGATGATGTAGTCTTATCAAATCATATCCATATGGTCCATCATAATTATTGTAATGCATCATCGTCATGTTTTTAGGACCAATAATATGCCATTAGGTTCTATCAAATGTCGTTGGGGACACTCAAATGCCATTAGAGAAATTTAGGTGACATTAAGGTAGTTTACCCCTCATTAGGATTAATCAAGATCAAAAAGTTCCATGATTGCGATCATTTAGGTGCCACCAATTTTAAATAAAGATCCAAAAGTACTATCACATGAATCATGATCATTGACATAGACATTGATATATTTGATGTTATGTCGGATGTTTTCCGAACACAATTCCTAGCTCTAAACCTAGTGCAATTCCTAGCGTGTTTCATTTCGAAATTTCTAGCATTATTCCAAGCACTATACTTGGTGCTATGTTGGATGTTTTCTAGGTGCAATTATTGTCTCTATACTTAGCGCTATGTTGAATGTTTTTCCTGCTTAAATTCATCGCGCAATTCATATCGCTATCCCTAGATTAATATATGGTGCTATTCTCTTTAGGACGTTTTTTTGGAGTCTATTCTTGGCGTTATATGTGATGCTTTTGCGGACGCTAATTGGGACGTTAATTCGCATGCTAATTGGGATTCTAATTGGGATGATAATTGGGACGCTAATTGGGATGTTAATTGGGATTCTAATTGGGACGTTAATTGAGATGCTAATTATCGTCCAAAATAGAGCCAACTTTTAAAAAAGGATGATAATTAGGATGCTAATTGGGATGCTAATTGGGATGCTAATTGGGATGCTAATTGGGAGGTTAATTGGGATGCTAATTAGCATCCAAAATAGCGCCAACTTTTAAAAAGGGATGCTAATTGGGATGCTAATTGGAACGCCAATTGGGATTCTAATGGAGAAGCTAATTGGGACACTAATTGGGATGTGAATTGGGATGCTAATTAGTGTCCAAAATAGTGCCAACTTTTAAAAAGGGACGATAATTGGGATGCTGATTGAGATTGTAATTGGGACGCTAATTGGGATGCTAATTGGGATGCTAATTAGCGTCCAAAATAGCGCCAAATTTTAAAAAGGGACGCAAATAACGCCATTAAAAGTGTCATCCCGTCGAAACGCGTCCACTTTGTCCAAAAAATGATGAAAAATACACTAAATGTGATAGTGGATGCTAAAAAGGAAGCTAAAAGAGGCCTAAATTGTTAAAAGAACTGGTACTAACAGTGAAATAGGTACAAATCAACTTGAAAACTACTCAAGATAGAAAAAATATTCATGCCGATCTTAAAAGAACTCCAATGGAATTCCAAGTAGGTGAGCATGTATTTGTCAAGGTAAAACCTAGAAATAGCTCCTTTAAAAAAGGGAGTTGTGCTAAATTAACACCTAGGTATTGTAGACCATTCAAAACATTAGCAAGAGTGGGAATAGTAGCTCTGCCACCTAATCTTAGAATACATAATGTCTTTCATATTTCTATTTTGAAAAAATATGTACATGATGCTACTCATGTGATCGACTGGAATGTGATTTAGGTAGAACCCGAAAGAAATTTTCAAGTGAAATCGGACTGTATTCTCGACAAGAGGAAATTTTTTCTCCGGAATCGCACCATTGGATAGGTAAAGGTGCAATGGAAACGCCTCAATCCAGATGAAGTAACCTGGGAATTGGAGAGCGATATGTGGGTGGTATATCCATCTCTATCCCAGGAGGATTCATAATAAACTTAAACAACATCAAGGATGATGCTGAGCTTAAGGGGGGGTGTTTGTAACACACCTAAAATTGAAAAATAAATATTTATTATTTATTTTAGAAAACATTATGTTAAATTTATTGTAAAGTTTTATGACCAAGTTGGTCAAGGATGACTATAAGTAAAAAATGATTTATTTTAATAATTAAATAGAAGAGACACGTATCCAAGGGAAATTGTTAAATGAGTGTTCATTGACCCACTAGGAGGAATGAGAAACTGTAGAAGGCTGGTTGACAAGTGCGAGCACTAGCATTTCACTTTCTAGCTATTGCAGGAAGCATAATCTGTAAAAATGTGGTCATGTTCCTTGAGAGGTGGAACTGAGCTGGTGGCTCATTTAATTCCAAAACTGACCCAAAGACCTAGGAAATCTTACAAATACCATCAAATGGAGCAGGAGGCTCACTACTCATTCTTTTTTCAAGAGAATGTACCTTGTGATTGCTGCAAAACTGAAAAAAGTTAGGCACACAAGGAATTGGATGAGGGGATAGCTAAAGTGGAGTTGCTGAGTTAAGTTTCCTACTGAGTGCTAAATTACAACAAGTTAGTGTGTGGGATATTATCTAGTGATCTTCGTCCTAGTGGTTCAGTGAAAAGGATCAGGGGTTCTAAGAAAGTAATCTTCACTGCTTCAAGAGAAGGTTGGGTGGAACAGTCTCATTTGGGTGTTTTTCCCCTTCTACACATTATCTAAGTTCTAATTGTTGTTATTTAATGGTGATTTAATTCTATGTCTGTATTTTTGAAGTATGATCAGTATCTACATTATATTGATAATTTATTGTTCTTATCTGTACTTCCTATCTGAAAATTATTATCAGCTACAGAGCTTTTGGGAATTAGTCTTTACTATTTCTGAAGAGAAGAAATATGAAATTAGTCTAAGTTCTTCTGTTAAGTTAGTTTTAGACGATACTATTTCCTTCTCTTGGAAATTGAATTATAAGTCCTTCTATCTTAGTTCTTCTTAAATCTACTTTATTAATAATGTCAATGGAAATCCTATGTTAGTCTAGGGTTTAAAGAACATAACAGTTACTTTTTAGTGAAGAATTTTAAAAACTCCCTGTAAGACCTATTACAAAGGTTATTATAATAATATTAACAAGTATGTAGGATACTATAAAATATACATCTAGTTACAGACACACACACACACACACACACACACACACACAGATATATATATATATATATAACTGATAAATCCTAATAAGGATAAAACTCGTACAAAGTTCATAAGCTAACTACATAATTTCTTAATTTAAACAAAAACAATGCTTATGCTAAACATATTCATGGTTTAAGCCTATAATAAAATACACATAGTATACAAGTTTATACTCAGGTTAAACTTATTAACTTCAAGCTAGAATATTTAAGTAAACCATCTTGTTCAGATCCAAAACCCTAGATACAATAGATAAGCAAAAATTTAAATCAAATTAATAACTGAGCTAGGTTTCAGATCTCACTACAAGAATCTTTGCTATTAAGGCGACTTGGATAGGTTATTGTAAAAACATAAATTCTTGAATACCAAATCGATATTATGGACAGGTTGCTGCTTTAGGTTGTAAACTATTCTGGCATTATCATATGTAATGAATGTTATCATTACATAACAAAGATGCGATAACCTTGGGGCTTAATTATTTTCACTGTAACATTGTATTTTTAACAACTTAAATATTTACAAACATAAATTATATGGTCTTTATCAAGACAGAGTGATGGCCTTACGACTTTCTCATAAACTAAGTATGGTAGGGTAAAGGCCTCACGGCTGCGTTATATCTCTGTAAATGCAAGCTGTAAATTTAAGATAAGATTCAAACTAAAAATGTGAAAACCCTCATGGGTATTTCCAAAAATACCAAAGCCTTGTATCGTTGACAGTGGCCTTACGACCCTTTATCTTTATAAAACAAGAATGACAGGGTGGAGGCCTCTATATCTAAAAATATTTAATCTATCCTTTATAATATTTTTCCCCATACCTGCTAACTATTGATTTAAGGAAAACGACTATGTAAAATTCAAAATAATATCCAAGGCTGTAAATATAAAGGCCTCGCGGGCTACATTCCATAGCCTTTGATATCAATGTTAAACATTAATAACTTATCTGACAAGTGGCTCTATGGACCCTTTCAAGAAAGGAATGCAATAAGAAAAAGGCCTCGCAGCCACAGTACAATATTGCAAAAAAAATGAACTGTAAAATCAAGTTAGATAAAAAACCCTGATGGGTCTCTTCAAACCTTAAAACAACATTGCTAGAAATTGATAACATTCAATATCTTTTTATAGAGGCCTTACGGCTCTCTTTCTAAATCAATCACATCCCCGCCCTTCTACCGGCGAGAGGAAGCGACTATAATGCCAACAATTCGGGAAATCTAGCCCCATGAACGTAAAATAAAATGCATTGGAAATAAAGATACACATATGCATAAATAATTAACATTAAAATGAATCAAAATATAGTCATTCATGACATTTTAACATGTTCATATTAAATCATAATCACATATACATATGCAGAGATAAAACAAACACAGATGCAAGGAATTAAACATAAGACTACTTATCTTAGAAGAAGCTTGTCCCGCAACTAGCTATGTCCCTGCAATGTTCCACCCAACCATAGGCAAGTGTGCTCATCAATCACTCAGCAACACTGCCACCCTCGAGCTGGGAATGAATCAACAAGGAATAAGGGGAAAATAGTAGACTCACACGTAGCAAAGGATACACAAACTCAGCCAAGCAACTAGAGTTGGGTTTAGCAGGCTAACATGGAGCTAGAAAGGTTGGCTGCTAAGCTAGTGAGCTAAATCCAAGAGCTATGGACACCTTCACCAGAACTAGCCTGACTTCTAAAACATCCACACACACCCAACACAAGAAGCATCCCCTTCTCTGCTACACATTCCCTTAGGCTATGCCTTGCCTTCCAGTGCTATTCAGGGGGTGTAAAGAAGAAATCCAACCCTCTAGCTCTGTCTTTGAGCCTCCTGTACACAATAGGTTTGTCAAGAAAACTTAGACACCATTTCCACACCTTAAGATAGTTCAAACACTAACAAACAATATGCACACAACAATAACAGTTCTAGACTGCAAGAAAAACACCATAGAGACCAAAACCGGGCATGGAAATTGGGTAGAAACAACTCATCCTGAGAAACTCAAATTCTAGATTCGTTTAAGGCCCTAACGTGGCCAAAACGACTTCAATGGAACCCAAAATTTGTGGCTCTATTCTCCCACTCATTGGGAAACACTAAACAATGAAATTCCCCACCGTGGGCATGCGGAAACAACACCAAAATTCCCAGCAGAGATCCTAGCCACTAGAAGATAACAAAAGCACTTCAAAGCCATGGTAAAAACACATGAAACTACAAAAACATGAGTGGAAAAAGAACCGACAGCTCCAAAAATGTGAGGAAACCCAAACCAATCCCTGGCATTACAAAAATGACTTGCCATCCATGGGAAACTGAAGCCAACAACCAAAAACATGGAATGAGAACACACACAGGAAGTTCTGGATGCCTGAGAGTTGATGTGAAGGAAAAATATTGAGGAAAACATCAAAAACATGAAAGCTTGGTAGAATGGCCTACATTTTTGGGTTTTTACTTTCCCAAGGAGTCAAAACATGTTTCCCAAAAACTTATGGCTTCTCCAATTCGAATTTTGGGTTGTCATACCTTTCCCATCCCATGCAATAACCAACTCAACCAATTTTTGACAGTAATAAATGATTGGGTGAGTAATACAAGAAAGGTAGTTGACTGTTTCGATGGGTTCTCTCTTTGACATTTGGCTTTTTCCCATTGGCCCCAAAGGTTAAATATCCCCCCCCCCCCTTATACTTAGGAAATCATGCCCCCATCTCATTATTTGTTGCATTGACATAGCTAGTTGTGGTTTTTTAATTAAATTGCATATTTACATGATGTTCAAAATTATAATGTGCCAACTAGCAAAAAATACCATTGGCAACGAGTTTAGTCACTGGAACATAAAAACGATAATCCACGGTGGGCCTTTTTGTTGTAGCTCCACACCATGATTAATTACAATATATACATCATATACATTTAATGCAAACAGGATCAAAACCGGGGTATTACATTCCCCTCCCCCTTCAATAGCATTGTCCTCAGTGCTTTACAAAATTGAATAAAAATGCTACACTAGCATTGCCTCAGTGCTCTGCATAATTGAACAAAAATGGATGTTCCAATCACATGACATCCTCTATCTCCCATGTAGCCTCTTTAGGACCATAGTTATCCCATTGCACCTTTACCTTCCCTATGGCTCGGTTTCGGAGCATTGTGACCTTCCTCTTGAGGATGCACATTGGCTCGATTTGAAACTCTCCCTCGGGTTCCACCTGAATCACATCCCAATTTATCACATGGTTAGGATCATGTACATATTTCTTAAGCAAAGAAACATGAAAAACATTATGAGCTCTAGTGCTAGCAGGAAATGCAAGTCTATATGCAATTGGCCCTATTCTTTCAAGCACTTCAAACAACCCACAATATCTAGGTGACATCTTGGCACAAATTCCAAGATTCAAGGAACTCTTCTTTTCCCTCATTCTAAGGTAAACATGATCCCCAAAACTGAACTCTCTGTTCACCCTATGCTTATCCGCATAGTTTTTCTGTCTGTTTTGAGCTACTTTCAGATTCTGCCTGATCTTTACAACCTCTTGCTCCATTTCCTTGAGCAATTTTGTCCCAAGCAAAACCCTGTTCACTGTATTATCCCATGTCACTGGTGTCCTACACCTTCTGCCATACAAAGCTTCATACAGACTCATCCCCAATGATGTTTGATGTCCATTTTTATATGCAAACTCTACGAAGTGTAAGTAATCTTCCCACTTGGTTGGTTTGTCCATCACATACATGCAAAGCATGTATTCAAGCACTTAATTTAATCTTTCTATCTACCCATCAGTCTAAGGATGGTAGGCAGTGCTGAAGTTCAACTTTGTACCCAAATTTGCAAACAAACCCTTCCAAAAACTGGAAGTGAACTTGACATCTCTATCAAAGACTATTGCCTTAGGAAATCCATGCAATTTGAAAATATCCTTCATGAATATTCTTGCAATGTCATTAGTCTTATGCATAGAATTAACTAGTATGAAATGCGCTTCCTTTGTCAACTTGTACACCACAACCATGATGGAATCATGTTGTCTCCAATTCATTGGAAATCCTATAATAAAATACATAGAAATAACTTCCCATTTCCATTCTGGAACTGGCAAAGGCTGCAACAAACCTGCTGGGTGTTGATGCTCAACCTTTACTTGCTAATATTTCATGCACCTTGAAATATATTTAGCCATATCCTTTTTCATTCCTGGCCAAAATACTGCTTGCTGGCTGTAGAAATCGTCTTTTGATATCCTGGATGACCTGAATATGGAGCTTGATGGATCTCATCCATAACCATTCTCCTCAAATATGGTATATTTGGAATATAGACTTTGTTATTATAGGTAAGAAGTCCATCTTCTTCCAATTTATATCCCTCATACCTCTTCTCAAGAATTTGTTGCTGCAATTTGTCTTTTACCTAGTCGTACAGTTTATCTCCAGCAGTATGAATAACAATATGTTACCTCTAATCTAACTGGAAAATACTAAGAGATGCCACATGCATTTCCTGTACCTTTCTGCTGAGTGCATCAGCTACCTTGTTCTCCTTTCCTTTTATGTGCTTGATTTCAAAATCAAACTCACATAAAAACTCCAGCCATCTAGCTTGCCTAGCATTTAACGTTGGCTGATCAAACAAGTACTTTAGACCACAATGGTCTGTCCTTAGCTCAAATCTCCTGCCCATCAAGTAATGCCCCCACATCTTGAGAGCATGTATTATGGCTGCAAGGTCGAGATCATGAGTGGCATAGTTCTTCTCATGCTCCTTCAACTTTCTTGACTCGTAACATATCACTTGGTTTCCCTGCATAAGAACTCCTCCTAGTCCTTGTTTGCATGCATCAGTACACACCACAAAACCTTTTTCTGGGTTTGCAACTTTCAAGACCGGTGCACTTGTGAGAAGATTCTTCAACCTCTGGAAGATTTATTCACACCTCGATGTCCATTCAAACTTTATACCCTTCCTTTGTAAGGAATTGATGGCATGTGCAACCTTGGAGAATTCTTCAATGAATCTCCTGTAATATCCTTCAAGTCCCATAAAATATTTTACATCTGTCACATTCCTCGGAGTAGGACAATTCATAATGGCCTCAATCTTCTCAGGGTCTATATATATTCCCTCTTTTGAAATAATGTGACCCAAATACTGAATTCTATCTCTATAGAAGTCACACTTGCTCAACTTTGCATATAGCTATGCTCCCTGATTAATTGCAATGCCAACCTCAAATGTTCTTCATGCTTTTCCTCATTCTTAGAATAAATAAGAATGATGTCAAGGAAAACAAGAACAAACTTGTCCAAATACTTGCTGAAGACACTATTCATAAGGCACATAAATGTAGTTGGTGCATTTGTGAGGCCAAATGGTACCACTACAAACTCATAATTCCCATACCTTGTCCTGAAGGTTGTCTTATGAATGTCTTCATCCTTGATTCTTACCTGATGGTAACTAGACCTCAAGTCAATATTTGAAAATACCTTTGCTCCTCTCATTTGATCAAAGAGGTCATCAATCCCAGGAAAAGGGTACTTACTCTTCATCGTGACTTTCTTTAACTGTTTGTAATCAATACACAACCTGAGTGTACCATATTTCTTCTTCACAAACAGAACTCATGCTCCCCAAGGAGACACACTTAGCCTGATATACTTCTTCTCCAACAAATCTTCTAGTTTCATCTTCAACTCTAGAATTTTTGGTGTACTCATTCTCTAGGGTGTCTTGGACACTGGTGCTGCTCTTGGCACAAGTTTAATTGTGAAATCAATGTCCCTATTTGGAGGAAGCCCTGGAATCTCATCAGGAAACACGTCCCTGAATTCCTGCAACACATGAAAGTCCTGAGGAAATCCACTCAGAAAATGCTGGATCTTCACCTTTTCATCTTTGATGTACCTAACATACACTAGTACAAAATGAGAAATTAATGACTAAAAAAATGACTAAAATTAGGCTATAAACGACTATTTTTGAGTTGGTGACTAATAGTAGCTAATTTCCACTATCTTATAGCTAATCGTATTTCACTAGTCATTAATAGCTTGAATTAGTAGTCATTGATTTAGTCATTGATAGACAATGATTTAGTCATTGATAGTCAATGATTTAGTCATTGATAGTTAATGATTTAGTCATTGATTTATTCATAGATTTAGTCACTGATTGCAACAATTAATGACCAAATATACGACTAAATAAACTACTAGATGTTAACATATTAATGACTAAGCTAAATACGACTAAGATACAAGAAATTAGCTACTAATAGTTGTATATATGTGAATTTAGTCGTTTTTGTAGTCACAAATTTATGATAGGGCACGAAGGAATTGAACCACCAACCTCCTGCCTATAATTAGGCATGCGCTCTACCATTGAGCTAGCACCCTTTAAGAAGTTTTTATTGCTTGACAATGATGATATTCAAACAAATTTATGATAGAGAGCAATCTACAAACTACATAATTATTGCTATTACAACTTACTAGTAACTAGTATTTATGATAAACTAATTCCTGAGAGCTATGTACAATTTTCCCTGTAACTAAAATTAGCATAAGGAAAAATGTAGTGCTTTTCATTGTATTGTGTAAATTATTGAAACAATGAAGTAAATAAAATTAGCACAAGAAAATTTGTAATGCTTTTTCATTGTATTGTGTAAATTATTGAAACAATGAAATAAAGAAAAACATGTATTTTAGCTTATTGAAATAATGAAATAAAGAGAAGCATGTGCTTTAAACATTTTAATGAACTCTCGTAAATTTATATATAATTAAAAATATAACAATCACATAAATAAAATATGGATAAAAAGAAATAGTTTTTTTTACAACCATAACATAGTACTATATTAAAAATACAAAAAAATGAATATAAATTATACATATAATACCATGAAATGTAGTTTTATCATTCAATGTCATTAAAACATTTTACATAAATAAGATTATGCATAGGAATTCCAATGGAATATACAAAATAGAAAAAAATTATAGGTTGTCCATCAAGTGGATCATCATCATCAAAATACATCTTAAATGCATTTTAAAGTGTTTGATGAATATCCTAAAGTTGGATCTATGTACATTGAATGTTCTACATATTACAACATTGATGTGTCAAAAGAGAAGATATTGAGGAAACCTTCTACGAAGAGGAGGTGAATCTAAATATCCATGCAAGGGAGCTGAGAGAAAATGATGAGTAGTAGGTATTTGATGTTCTATTCGAGTTGGAAAAGGATGATAATGCAACAATCATCTATTTTGCATCAAAGTATGTAGAGTCCTTGGAGGAAATACCCATGAGGACAAGAGTTTAATGGACACTTTTCTTGTTTATGAATGTGTGGATTAGGGGAAGGAAGAAGCAACCCCATTGAGGCTATTGTTGATGTATATGTAACTTCGGAATGTATTCTTCTATGTATTTTATATTATTGTAACCCGATGTTTATTCCGGGATGTTTCTATTATGTATTTGAGTCATGTGGTCATGCCCCGATGTTCCGATCGGGAGGATTATAATGTAAACAAGTCATATCAAGTCATTAGGTAAGTCCCCACTGTTTAGGGGCACTTGAGTTATTATACACTAATTAAGGTGTAGGATCGAGTAATAATTATTAGGTCGAGCCTACGTGTGAAATGGTAATTTAAGTGAACGGACTAATATAAATAGAGAGGGTGAGTCTCTCTATTTATCACTTGTGACTTAGCTCTCTTGCTCTCTCAAGTATGGCGCACCTTTGGAGAAGGAAATACTTTGGCTTGACAGAAGACAGAAGGCTGCTGTTGTGTTGGGAGGTCATCTTACTGTTTTGGGATCACATCTTGTGGTGATACTATCTTAGAGGAAGTTGAGGGGTTTTCTCCATTTATGGTTTCCCCTCCTAAAATCTTTGTGTCTCTTGTCTCTTGTGATGTGCTTATGTGATTGCTGTGCTTGTTATTCTCTCAGTGAAAAGATCTTATCATAATGCTAGCTTAAATGATGAAAAACTAACATTGTATCAGAGCTAACCTGAGAAGAAGACATTGTGAAGCTACAAGAACTAGGGCTTCCTATTTTGTGGATCTTCCTCCACATATTTTCAGCAAAAGTATGCTAGGATGACTCTCCATTGAAGGGTGCATCTTTCTGTAGATGCGGAATTCAATTTCAAGCATTTTCAGTTTCGATGTGGAAATTAGGGCTTTCTACAGAAGAAGAATTTTTGAGTGAGACCAGCATAGGATTGTTCTCCTCATCAAAACCAAAATTTAGAGACCTGGATCAATAAATTTGGTTGGGTGAAACTCTGGGAAAGTCAAACCCTAGTTTGACCCTGAGCTAGGAGAAACCCTAAATACTAAAACTGCTAAGTTTTGGTACAGTCGCTATATTCCGAGATTGGCGAACTTTAAGAAGCTGAAAATTGCAAGGACCGAATATAAAATCCTGATGAACACTATTTCCAAAGGGCAGACTCTGATTCACTGTATTCCAGGAGATATGATCTCTCCAAGTTAGGGTTCCAGCCTCTTCCAGAAATCATCCATAAAAAGGACACCTAGGGAGATCTACAATATCTTGGGCTACAGAGGTCCAAATGAAATTCCTGAAGATGTTACATAAAGGGCACATACTTTAATTTCTGTGGTCCGAAGTTTAGACTCAGAAGATGAACCAGTGACACGTGGCATGCCGTACAACTTCATTGTTCTGAACAGTCCTGTAACAGGTCACCTTGGGAAAATGGTCATAAATCCCAAATGGTGAAACCAATTCTGATGAAACCTATGGTGTTGGATCAAGTACATGCGAGGTTACCTCAGTGAGAAATTTCAGACACATAGGATCAGTAATTTCGGAGATATCACAGAAACAGTAACAGGAATTTCTGCAGAAGAAATCCGAAAATTAGGGCTTCCTGTTCCGGGAGTCACTCCTTCACTATTTTCAGAAAAGGAGTACATTGGACAGCTCCATTTGAAGAGATCTATCTTTCATCCAATCATATCTTAAAGATTCCAAGTTTTGAAAATTAGGGTTTCTGCGACAAACCCTAGATCAACAAACTCTGGGACAAGGGCGGACACCTCAAATCGGTAAGATCTAATCCTTTGC
>LPNX011085540.1:23653-90066 GCA_001517045.1 Pseudotsuga menziesii
CTAGTGCCTTGAAACTGCGGGGACTCTAACCCTTAGACAATCGGAGGTTTACCACAATGACTTGACATGACTTGTTTACATTATTGATTCTCCCGATCAGAACATCATGGCATGACATGATAACATCGCAGAATAAACATTGGGTTACAATAGATAATAAATACAAGTGAATACATTTCAAAGTTAGAATTACATCAACACTCCCTCTTAACTAGGAAGGTATTCTCTCGACACAATTTTCATCACTGGTCTTCTTCTTTGGATCTTCTCATCATCTGCATCTCCAAGTAATCTTGTCTTCAAGTCATCTTTATCATCATGCCATCTTCATATGGATTTGTATCATCACTCGATCTGGATCATCATCACTGGATCATACTTGATCTTAAACATCACTAGATCATACTCGATCTGGAACATCACTGGATCATACTCGATCTGGAGCATCTATGGATCATACTCGATCTAGGACATCACTGGATCATACTTGATCTGGAACATCATCACTGGATATAGATCATCATTCGATCTGGATCATCATCATTGGATCTGGATCATCACTGCTGGATTTGGATCATCACTCGATCTGGATGTCTCGGAGTCATCATAATTGGATCCGGATCATAGATCGATCTGTATCTCCTCTGGTCACCATCATATGTGCTATCTCATGATTCTTCTTGTCACAGGAAGTTCTATAGAGCCAGCCTTCTTTCATTCTAGGTGTATGCCTACCTCCTCGTAGGTCTTTGGTAGCCCTTACATCTAACCTACTCATCAGAATGGCCAGCACTCACATCTAACCTGCTCGTCAGAAAGGCGGTAGCCCTCACATCTGACCTACTTGTTAGAATGGAAAGCACTCACATCTGACCTACTCGTCATAAAGGAGGTAGCCCTTATATATGATCATATAGGACCTAATCCTACAGTCACATCAGAATGGCTAGAACTCACATCTGACCTACTCGTTAGAAAGGCGGTAGCCCTTACATCTATGTAGGAGCTCATCCTACATCAGAATGGCCAGCACTCACATCTAACCTACTCATCAGAATGGCAGTAGCCCTTACATCTAACCTACTCATTAGAATGGCCAACACTTACATCTGACATGGGAGAAACTTAATCCTTTAGCCATGACAGAATGGCTCAGCCCTTACATCTGACCTACTTGTCAGAATTGCGGTAGCCCTTACATTTGACCTACTCATCAGAATGGCCAGCACTCACATCTGACATGGGAGGAACTAATCCTATCACCATGATAGAATGGCTCAGCCCTTACATCTGACCTGCTTGTCATAATGGATTTTGGACTCATCACTTCCCCTTGGAAGGGACCTCGATCTGGAGAAAACCAAGCTTCTCCCTGAAGTGCTCAAACTTCACTCTGGCTAGTGGCTTCGTCAACACATCAGCTATCTGATCATCTGTCGCAACATACTGGAGCTTCACTACTCCCCTCTGTACCATATCCCTGATATAGTGATACTTGATCTCGATATGCTTCAACTTGTCATGGAACATTGGATTCTCTGACAACTTCACACAACTCTAGTTGTCACAATGTATACAAGTAGCATCCATCTGGAGATCAAATAAATTAGATAGTAGCTTCCTTATCCATACTGCCTCACAACTAGCTGAATAAGCTGCGACATACTCTGCTTCAGCTGTACTCAGTGCCACACAGGATTTCTTCCTGTTAAACCAAGAGATCACACCTGATCCCATACTGAAGCAACACCCTGAAGTGCTCTTCCTATCGATGGCACTGCCTGCCCAATCTAAATCAACATAAACCTCCAGGTTAATATTCTGATTCACATTGTACTTGAGCCCATAATCAACTGTACCCCTCAGGTACCTCAGAACATGATTTGCAGCAATCAAGTGAACATTTCTCGGATCTGTGAAGAACTGGCTCAAGGTGTTCACAGCAAAGCAAATGTCTGGTCTCATGTTCGTCAGGTACATCAAGGACCCAATCATCTGACGATATATCGTAGCATCAACCAAATCTAATGAAGCATCACTCAATAGATTCAGGTTCGATGCCATAGGTGTGGCCATAGCCTTGCAGTCCATCATCCCAAACCTCTTGAGGATCTCTACTGCATACTTCCCTTGTCCAAGAAAGATTCCATCTGTACTCTACCACACCTCCATACCTAGAAAATAATGCATCATTCCCAAGTCCTTCATTTCAAACTTGGCATCAAGCTTCCTCTTCGTATCGGTAATCAACCCATCCATACCTATCACAAATAGATCATCTACATACAGTAGAAGCATCACTGGGTTTCCATCTTCAACCTTGTAGTAAAGGTTGGAATCTGCTTTACTTTTGGTAAAGCCCAAACTGGATAGAAAGCTGTCAATTCTGCTGTACCATGTCCTGGGTGCCTGTTTCAAACCGTATAGGGATTTCTTCAATCTGCACACATGAGACTCCCTGTCATGTGTCTCAAAACCAAGTGGCTGTTCTACGTACACTTCCTCTTCCACTACACCATTCAAGAAAGAAATCTTGACATCCATTTGGTGTATCTTCCATTTCATCACTGCATCCAGAACAAGTACTGATATAATGGAAGTGTATCTGGCTATAGGTGCAAAGGTTTCTTCATAATCTATTCCTTCTTTTTGAGAGAAACCCCGAGCCACAAATCTTTCCTTATATTTTTCTATGCTACCATCTGCAGCATGTTTGATCTTGTAGATCCATTTGGAAGTTACAAATAACTTCCCTTTTGGTCTTGGGACAACATCCCAAACATCATTCTTCATGATTGATTAGTATTCTTCGATCATAGCATCCTTCCATTCTTTTCGTTCTGCCGCTTCTTCATAGCTAGAAGGTTCTTTATGAATGAAATCACATAGTAATGCTACATACCCGGAGCAAGATTTGGTCCTCTTTTTTTCTTTGTGATTCTCTTCTGGAGTCCCATATATTTCCGCACCTTGGATAATTTCTTGTACCCAAGCAGGTTTCCTCTTATGAGGATTCTTCTCCAGAGGTGGATCTACAGGTCTTTGTGGTTCTTCAAATTCTCGATCTTCTTCTTGAGCTTCATTCATTCATTGTTGTATCATTAATTCTTAGTGCTTCTGCTTCTTCGGATTCTTCAGCAGGTTTCTTTCTGGATTTGTTGTAAGCTGTATCTTTATCAAATGTTAGATCCCTGCTAATGTCAATCTTCTTGAATCCTGGGAAATATATTCTGTAAGCCTTCGAGTTTTCATAGTATCCCACAAATATACCCTTCTTTCTTGAAGGATCTAATTTAGTCCTCTTCTCTTTTGGAATATGTATGTACACAGGACAGCCGAATATTCTGAGATGGCTGACTTCTGGTTTCTTTCCGGAGAAGACTTCTTCAGGAGTATTGTTCTCGAGTACTCTATGTGGAGTACAGTTCTGTACATACACCGTTGTTCTGGAAGCTTCCGCCCAAAGATGCATAGGAAGGTCTTGATCATGAAGCATTTCTTTTGCAGCTTCCATGATAGTTCTGTTCTTTCGTTCTGCAATCCCATTTTGTTGTGGATTATAAGGAGTAGACAACTCCCTCTTAATCCCTGATTCTTTGCATAGCTCTTTGAACTCATTTGAAGTGAATTCTCTGCCATTATCTGATCGAAAGGTCTTGATATTCTTTTCAGTGTGGTTCTCAACCAAGGCTTTGAAGTCCTTGAACTTGCTAAATACTTCGTCTTTGTTCTTCATGAAATAAACCCATGTCTTCCTAGAAAAATCATCAATAAAAGAAACATAATATGCATACCCACTTAGTGAGTTTGATGACATAGGACCACATACATCGGAGTGGATGATTTCCAAGATTCCTTTTGCTTTGCTTTTGCTGCTTGGGAATTTCTTCTTTGTATTCTTTCCTTTCGCACATCCTTTGTAAACCCCATCATGTTTTTCTTGGATTTCTGGAAGACCTTCAACAAATTTTCTTGCAATAGGTAGTGCTCTGTGATGCACATGTGCATGCCTTCTATGCCAAAGTTCACTTGGCTCTACTGTGTCACGGACCAAGGCTTGTTCTGGATGACCCTTTAGTTTGTACAATCCTCCTTCATGTTCTCCAATCACCACCGCATCATCGATAGTCTTTCCTTTTGGCCCATGATGACTTGACCACCTATGAATGCAACCCTCATTCCTTTTGCATCTAATGTCGATATGGAGAGGAGGTTCTTCTTGAGTCCTGGCACAAACAATACTTCTTTCATTGTTAGAGACTTTCCAAAGTCTAGCTTATAGGAAGATTCCCACTACCTTTTATTGGATATTGGTAGTCATCTCCTAGCTTCACCTTGTGAGGTGATTCATGTTCTAACAGTCTCACAAAGGATTCCTTGAATCCTGTCATATGTTTGGAGGCCCCACTGTCTATAAGCCAATCATAACTTCCATGAGTAATGTTACCTGTGATATCGAAAATCAAAACATATTCATCCTCGCTTGAAGAATCTTCACTTTCATATCTAGTTCTCTTCTTGGATGGTTCATCATCCTCTGCAGCATGAGCATGATGTCTTCTTTTGCTGCTCCTCTTTGATATCTTTGGTTTCTTAGGACAATTCTTTGCATAATGTCTTGCTTCATTACATGTATAACATATGACCCTAGACAAATCTTTTCTAGTGTTATCTTTGTGATAGTGCTTACCTCTAGGGTGACGAGATCTTCTTTTGGTTGACTAGGAGTGTATTGTGAGAGCTTGATCTTCACTTCCTATCTTTTCTTCTCGAGCTGCTATCCGTGCTTCTTCTTGAGAACACTCTTCCCATAGTCTACTGAACTTGACTAACTTCTTTCTAGGAAATATTCCTTGGATGAAAGAATCCCATGACCTAGGAAGGCCATTCAAGGTGGTAATCACAATCTATGCATTTTCCACTTCTTGATCTACTGCTTCTAGTTGTTCCTTGATCTGAGAGAATCTTTTGAAGTAATACTAGATTGGTTTTGTATTCTGAATCTTCACATTCTTTAGTTGGTTTCTCAGAGTCATCTTCCAATTTATGTTCTTCCCTTCAAACAATTTGGTCAGGGCATCAAACATAGATTTAGGTGTCTTGAGAGAGGACACCTGAGGGATAAGATGATTCTTAATAGAATCATCAATGATCCTCTTTTCCATAACCAACTTCTTCTTATGCAAGGCCTTAGCCTCATCTCCCTCTAGAACTGGAACCTCCTCATGGATGTAGGAGTCTAACTCAATTTCTTCCAGGACCAGGGAGATCCTATACTTCCAAGCTCGAAAGTTATTAGCTCCCTCAAGCTTTTCATCAAGCTTGGTATGATGAGACATCTTAACTGAGAACCTCAAATGGAAATACAAAAGATTTTAGATCTTACCAGGTCAAGATGTCGGATCTGAATGTTGAGCTGAAATCCTGTAGAGCTGGTTCAGGAGCAAATTAGGGTTTTTCTTTTCCGGAGTTATATCCACCCAAATGCTTTGAAATTTATCCCTAACTTTGATTTTGGGGAGGAGATCAATCTAGGCATGGGATCACTAAAAAATTCCTCTTCTGTGAAAAGCCCTAATTTTCGGCAGTAGTGTCGGGTCCAAAACTAAAAAACATCAGAATTGGATTATGCTTCGATAGAAAGATGCGCCCTAAGGAGGAGAGTTATTCCACCTTACTTTTGCTGAAAATATATGGAGAGAGATCCACAAAGTAGGAAGCCCTAGTTCCTGCAGCTGCACAGTATCTTCTTCTTAGGTTAGCTCTGATACCATGTTAGTTTTTCAACATTTAAGCTAGCATTATATGGATATTTAACTGAGAGAACAACAAGCACAACAAGCAAACACAAGAGACAATGAACACAATGTTTTTCCTCGGGGAAACCATAAATGGAGAAAACCCCGCAACTTCCTCAGAGATAGTATCAGCACAAAGGGTAAAACCCCAAAACAGTAAGATGCACTCCCAACAGTAGTAACCTTCTTCTTCTCTAGCCCCAGTGTCTTCTCCTTCCTCAACTATGCGCTACACTTAAGTGTGTATGTGATGTGTGCTAAATAGAGAGTCCAACTCTCTATTTATACTAATCCCGACATGACTAAAACCTTGCTAGGGCCAACCTCTACTAGGAGAGTCTAATAACCCTACTGCCCCGGAACCGCAGGGAATTTAACCCTTAGACAATCGAAGGGTTACCCACAATGACTTGACATGACTTGTTTACATTATTGATTCTCCCTATCGAAACATCAGGGCATGACATGATAACATCTCGGAATAAAAATCAAGTTACAATAGATAAGAAATATAAGTGAATACATTCCGAAGTTACAATTACATCAACACTATCCCATAAATGAGTAGGTTTATGCCACTTGGGCCCCTGTTTTTCCTTCAGCTGGGAAAAAATTAGAAAAATAGACCGAAAAGGTGTGGGCCTCCTCCATAATCCCTAACATAAATTTACAGTCACAAAACCACCCCCATTCACCTCATTTTTATCTCAGTAGTGAATAAGGAGAGAAGTCTATCCAGCAGTGAAGGGACAGTCCAACAGTTTCCATAACAATAGTGAAGGGATAGTCCAACAATTTGCATAACAGTAGTGAAGGGTTTAACTCTTGACAATCCACTAGTTAAGGAAGAGAAGGGAGGAATATTCTAGTAGCAAGGGAGAAAGAGTCCAGCATTGAAAGAGGTATGTGTCTTTGTCTTGACACTTTGAATTTCTAGATTAGGCCTTAGAATAATTTCTAAGTTCTTTGTTTCAATTTTCAGATTGATCATTTCTCCATTCTCCTTATTTCTCAAACTAGGATGGCATCATCAAATCCTCAATACATAGAATGGAAATATGTGGATAGGACAAAAGAAATAATAGGTGGAGGAAAACAACATTGATAAAATGCAACCTATGTCATTTTAGTACCCCCACTTTCTATTGACATCGTTGTATATCCAACAATGAATTTGACCTACTTTATTGGTCATTCATTAGACATTAATAAAATGATCTTATCATATCTTATCAACAACAATCCTGAATTTTGATCTAGCTAAGGTTAATGATAGAGTGGATTAGTTGTTTCTTAGATTACTGTTGTAACTGGGCATGAATCTATAGACTGTGAATTGGATCATGGGGTGCCTGGACTTAGTTTCTTTTGTTGTGATGATGAATGGATTCCCATCTATTTTTTTCAATGCATTGATAGACTTAATAAAAAGGTTCCCATTGTCCCCCTTTATTTTCCTCTTAGTGGCAAGATGGTTTGAGCATGTTAATTAAGGACGCAAAAAGGAAAGGTGATTTGAAGGGGATAAGAATTTCAAAGTCATTTTATATCTCCCATCTACTGTTTGTAGATGACATCAAAGAAAATAAAAAACCGTTGAACATATATTATAAAGCTTCAGGAATGTTAATTAACATGAACAAATCTGTATTGTGAGTTAATGAATTGGCTGATGATGTGAAGACTCGGGAAAATTTTATTTTTACAATAATAGTGTTAATATGGCTGAAGAGGTAAAGTATTTATTTAGGCTTAAACCCAAAGATTATCATTATGATCACTATCTTTGGCTCTATAACAAGCTGGAAGCTAGAATATTGGTTTTGTGTAATAGATGGTTGTCTCATGGTGGGAGATTAGTCTTGGTCAAGACAATGCCGGAGAGCATTCCTGTGTATTGGATGATCCTTACAAAAATACCAAAGGGCATTTTAACCAAAATAAGACATAAATGTTTTAATTTTTTGTGAACTAGCAAGAGGATAAAATAAGGAATACTTCAGGGAAAGTGGTTCAGAATAGCCCTGCCTAAGGATGCTTGGGGGATTTAATTTTTTTTTATCTCTTTAGCATTGCACTTGTAGCAAAAATCGTTTGGAGAATAGTTTGTATTGAAGGCTTGTGAATAAGAGTGATGATAACTAAATATTTAAAAGGGTTGTGTATAGAAGATTGGTTCAGACTAGAGAGAAAAAATACTCATGGGGATTCAATAGTTTGGAAAGGGATGGAAAAGGTATTTCCTTTAGTGGGAAATTGGACGTCTTGGAAAGTTAGTAATAAAAGAATGATTCAGATAGAAGATGATCCTTGTATTGGGGCTAAAGGTAACTATAAATTATCTTAGGCTTTATTGTTAAAGTTGCATGAATTTGGTATTTTTCCTCTATGGGAGGCTGCATCTCAGGAGCAAAGGAATGTTTGGTCACAGGGTTGGTTGTCTATGGGAACCTTAAATATTGAAAGGATTTTGGTGAGTGGACTTCCTTTGTAAATATTCTGAATCATAGTGCTATCTCATTATCAGAAGAAGAAGATCATCACAAATGAACAGAGAACATTGCTACAGGGGTTACACTCTCAAGCTAGGTTATGCAGCCATAATTGAAGAGGGTATCATGGTAGAAAGAGTTTGGTTGTTGAGGGCCATTTGAAATTGGCATGCCTCTTAAAAACTAAAATTCTTTTGTGACTGGATTTAGAAAACAAACCTCTCACATGGGATAATGGCCAGAAGAGAAATTAGGAAGGGCTTGATAAGTGCATTCTTTGTAAGACTAGAACTGAGTCTATAGACCATTGTCTGTGAACTATACATTTGCCTTGACTGTTTGGAAGGAGGTTTCCCATGTTCTAGTGGCTTTAACCAAATGGAACAATATTTCTCTGGTTGATTGTCTCCTAGACTGGCTAATAGAAAAAGGAAGTAACATAGTGCTATGTACTTCCTCTTATGTTCATATATAGAATCTCATGGACCAGGGACTAGATGGTCTTCCAGGATTTGATCCTTACCCCTGCCCAGGTATCCCATAGGATCATATTGGAAATGGATACCAACAAGATCATCCCAAAAACGCAATATGACAGAATCTTATTGATGCCAGGTATAGATAATGAAAAAGCTTGGGGATTTTTTAACAATGAAAGTAAAGGGTTCTTGGGTATATGTGATGTCGGGCCTATCCTTTTTCTTAGATTCAAATCATTATTTTCATTTAAAGTACGCTTCTAGGAAAGACAATAGGGAAGAAATTTATGCTCTATGGGTTTTGTTAAAATCTGAAGAGGAAAGAGGTTTGGAGCACTTCCATGTCTTTGGTGACTCAAAACTCACGAGGGATTGGACAAATCAATAGTGCAACATTGGAAACCTGGGTCTAAATGCTATTATGAATCAAGTGAAGGAGTCAAAAGACACTTTTAGGTCTATTTCTTTTACTCATGTTTATTGTGAATTCAACACTCAAGAAATTTTTTTAACTAAAGAAGCCTTGATCATGTAGGAGGGTACTCTAGTTTTCAACTTGTGTATAGAGGAGGCACTTTCGTTTCAGAATAGGAGTAAGAATTTTAGTTTGCATGTAAGGGCCTAGAATCAAGGAAAGAAACCATGTTTAGATTGATATATAAATAAAATAAATAAGACATAACCAATTTGAAGTCCCTGTTATGAAGCCACCTAATTAAAACATAAAAGAAAAGCATATTACCTGTTGGAGGATCAAGTTGGTAAGATGATTGGAATGATAGCCGACTTAGTAAATTAGCCAGCTAAGTCGATCGACCGACTAATTAGAGATTAGGTCGGCCACATAAGGTCATGTTGGTTGACCAAACCGACATGTAGTTATTTGTAACTGTTTTGTAATTCATATATATTAGGTTGTTGAGCTAGATGAGAATTTGGTTCAGTTCTCTATATTGTATGGACCCTTTCATTATAATATAATCTGTTATTTTGCCTACTTGTTCTTGTCTCTTGTTTTGTTATGTATGTATGCTTTTAATCTATATTATTGGTAACCCTATGTGATCTGTGAGATTACAACGTTGGTTCCATTGTCAGTAGTACATGTTTGAGATGTATACAAGCAGATGATATTAGAACAGGAGATTAAGGACTAGTGGGAGCATAAAATAGCAAACTACTTACAGAATTATGCATAAAGAAACATATTAACAACTGCTCAAGAAAAAGAAAGGATATTTAATAAAACCCATGAGAAGTTTGTAGAATCGGTACCCCAGCTCTAGAAAAAACTTATGGATGAAAAAGACGGAAGTGACTAAAGACCAACAGCTGCTAGAAAAACTGATTCGAGGGGGAAGGACAATCCTGCTGGAGTGGTTTGAAAAGATCATCGACGAATTCTGCGAGAAACAAGCTATAAAAGAACTTCGGTGGAAACCATTCAGAAGAAATTCTATATAGACCTTACCGAGCAATTCTTGTGTTCCTTACCAACCTTGTTGTTTAAGTTCCTGATAGAGAAAGGAGTGGGTCATATCATTGAACCTCTTCCATCATTATGCAGACTGCCATCAAACCCTAATTAGGCGGAAAAACAAAATAAGTGGGAGAAATTCATTGCCGAAAGGGAGTGGGAATACTTCCTAAGAAAGTAATCAAAACTATCCAGGATTTCTAAAGCGTCGGGTAGGATATGGGGGGGTAGCTGGTCGTATGTCAGGGTAAATTGGAGAGGATTCTAGTCGACTAAAGAGATACCATTCACCAGTGATGAGAATTCAGCCTAAAAGGGAAATTGAAAGGACAGTGTCATACAAAGGTACGACGGACTTACATAAAATAGAGAAGGAGAAGAGGCTACAAAGAATGGAAGAAAGAAGAGAAAGAGCTATAGCACTGCAAAGAGGAATGAGTACTAGGGTGACAGACCAAGAGAGAAATCTGCCAGAGTCGGGTCATGACCGACAAGAAGAAGGTGTGGAAGAAGAAGCGTCCCCTATGGAAGAATATTTGTGGATAGAGCAGCGTGAAGCTCTCCAAATAGAAATTACCCAGGAGGTAAGACCTCTATCTCCAATGAATTTGAGTACCAGGATACAAGCCATTGTCGAAGAGTACCTTAGACTAAGAGCTGGTGAGTTTGGTATATGGAGCCGACTAGATGACGAGAAAAGTGATGATAATCATCTACTTATCTGTCGACCTAAAGAAGGAAATTGGGTCACGCTTCAAGCATCACCCTCCAACCGAAGTATCCACTTACTTTACTTGACACATGAAGGAGCACCCCCCCTGCCAAATACAACTTTGGAGAATACAGAAAATTTGGATCTGTAGACAAATAATTGCAGTTGGACATCGACAGGAGAAGTCGACCCCGACCGACTGGTTGTCGGAGAAGAAACGACAACTAAGAAGATAGATGAAAATGAGAGTTCTGTCGACAATAGTTCTGCACAAAGGAATAAACAAAACATCCCACTACCCCCACCACCGCCACCTCCTAAAGAAAACAGTGACAGTGACAGTGACTCCAACATGGGTCATGGGTCAGCACACATCCCTCTATATGAGGGTGACGAGGATCCCAGATGACATTGGTTCATCTACGAATTGACATGGGAGGAAAACCAAGTCATAGATCAAGACAGACAGATGGCGTAGTTCGTTGGTGCCTTAAGGAAAAGAGTATTAGCATGGTATATGACCTTTTCTGAAAGAACCCCCGGAGCAACTAAAGTAGAAGTCAAAGCTCAATTTTTGTCATTCTTTAAAACTCCAGATGCAAAACATATGGAAACTAATAAATTGAAGAAAACATCAAAAAAGTCAGGAGAAACTATCCATGACTACAACAAACGCTGGAAAGACCTTCTCAGCCAATTGGATTATGTCATTGATGAGAAACTATTAATCCAATGGTTTCTTGCAGGTCTGTCACAAAAAAAATTCGTCGGCCATTAGAGGAAATTTCAAATCAAAATGGGCCTCCTAAAAAGAATTAATAAACTAATAGTTAAAATAATAAAATAATATTTATTAATTTTGGAGGAAGAAAAGAAAAAAACTACTTTTTTGTTTGTATTTTCGACATATCTCCCCTTGTTTTTACTCAAATTTCGATCAGGAGAGCTCGTTGGATGAGGAATTAAATTCCACATCCAACGAGTACCCACTCGGCATACTTTTGACAGACCCCGCTACCCCAAAAACAAGAAATACCTGAAAAAACGGAATGATCATGTCATCATTCCATTTTTTCAGGTATTTCTTGTTTTTGGGGTAGCAGGGTCCGTCAAAAGTATGACGAGTGGGTACTCGTTGGATGCGGAATTTAATTGCTCATCCAACGATCATCATTCCATTTTTTTAGGTATTTCTTGTTTTTGGGGTAGCAGGGTCCGTCAAAAGTATGTCAAGTGGGTACTCATTGGATGTGGAATTTAATTCCTCATCCAACGAGCTCTCCTGATCGAAATTTGAGTAAAAAAACGGGGAGATATGTTGAAAATACAAACAAAAAAAGTTGTTTTTTTATGATATCTATCCCCAAATTTATATTAAAAAAGTGTTTAAGACCTATACGGTATTTGAAATTTAAAGCAATTTCATTGGCTAACACATGATGACATGGAATTTGAATCAAAGTTAAAAGGCCCATTTTGAGTTGAAATTTCCTCTAATGACATAAGTCTGGATACATTCAAAACTTATGAAGATGCGCTTACTAAAGCTCTACAAGTAGAAATGGATGAAGATATTCCAGAATACCCCACGGATCATAGATTGGAGGAACAGCTTGAGATCGTGCAGAAATCATTAAAAGAACTAAACATTAAGAGTCAGGATATTTGGTGCACGAAATGCTCAAAGGCCGGGCATTCAAAAGATAATTGTCGACAGGATATCATCCGACGAGACAATCGATTTGTGCAAACAAAGTATTTTTGTGACATTTTCCAAGACCATGGCGATCACACGACAAAAGATTGCCCGTTTAACATGAAAATAGCAAAGCATATTGGTGTGCTATATGCGAAACAAAGAATCACGCCATGGTCGACTACCATCTAAACCTAAAAAACTGACAAAACTATCATGTAGTCTACCAGACTAATGCAGTCACACAGAACAATGAGCAATGAGACAATGCACAAAACAACCAAAATAATCAAAGGTACGAATGCTGTCCATACGAATGCTGGTTCGACAACCGACATGGAGGATATGGAGGTTGAGGTCGATTCTCTGGGAATCACGAAAATTGACCACGTCGGCCCATCCAATGTTTCACATGTTACAAGGAAGGACATCGATATGCAGACTGTCCATATAAGGACAGAACTAACCTAAATTTTTTGTACTAGTTGTGGAGTAGGGGATCACTCATTAGAGGATTTCCCTACTATGCTTGAAAAAATAAATAAGAAGAAAAATGTTAATGTCTTGTCGTGTGTGCAAAAACATGATATAATTAATACAAAGAATCTGCATATAGTAACCCAACAAGGGACAAAAATTGGGAATGTTAACCCACAAATAAGCAAATTAAAAGAAAAGAATGTTTATCCTGACCTAGTAAAAGAAAAACAAATATATAAATATGCAACAAATGTATTTAAAGAATTTTCCCGACAAGAAGAAGCTGATGACAACTGACATAACACAGTAAAATAGTTAATACACTTAGTACAAAAAGATAAAATAGTATCTCAATTCATCGAATTGTTGTATAAAATAAAACACAACAACAACAACGAAAAACAAACAAAGAGTATCTGCAGTCTAAACCAAAAAGATAAAAGTGATGCTGACCCACTTGTCGACCTGGAAATTGAAGGATACCATGTCCGACAAGTCGTGCTCGACTTCGGATCACAGGTAAATATTATGACTCGAGACACTTGGGAACAACTGGGAAGACCTCGACTATAGGAATCAGGAATATACCTGAAATTAGCTAACCAAGGCCTAATTGAACCTATAGGAGTATGGAAAAATGTTGACACAACAATAAAAGGAATATCGACCAAAGTCGACTTTGAAATTATTGACCCTAGGAAGGATCCAGTTCCTTCCCAGCGTTAGTAGGTCGACCTTGAGGAAGAAAAATGAAAGCATCAATATTTTTAGACAAAGAAAGAATAAAACTAAAAGGAAACGAACAAAAGGTCATTTTATGTATTCATCCATCCCAAGGAGAACCTTGGATAGAACCAATTGATGAAGAAGTTGACATCTGACAGCTATATAAGATACAAAATAATGAAGATTACACAAAACCTAATATCTACGGATAACTTCACTTAGGTAATCAAGATCTAGTAGGATATAATTCAGATGCAGAATTATATGATTGGGAAGCCGAGAACTATGAAACACAAGCAAGAGGTTGTTAGACTGTTCAAAAAGTGCAGAAAAAACCAGTCCGACAGTGCTTCTTGGTGTCGACCATACCAAAAATATTTGAAAAGAAAACTATGGAATATCCTACCTTAAAACTAGTAAATATAAATAATACACAAATACCAAGGTATAAAGAAAGATAATCACGATTTATGCATATAGAACAAGTATCCAAAAACATTGGTGACCATGGAAGACTACAAAGCTTAGTGGAAAGTTTTACAGGCCAAGCTGCTAGATGGTGGGATACCCATCAATCAAGACTACAGACATGGACAACAACTTCAACTTTATTCATAGAAAGATTTGGAGGAAAAAAATTAACCAATCAAGCCCAAATACCTATGTTCATCCAAGAACAAAATCCAGAAGACCACATAAGAACATGTGAAAAAGAATGGAAAAGACTTCGGTATAAAGATGAACGTACATGGCCACACATATTTCCATCAACACTCTTTGAATTACCAAACAAATTGTACAAAATGGAAGAAGCTTGAGGTGAAACATTCCAATGGCATGAACTCAAAGAGAATTTTATCAAGGATTTCAACTTTTTACCACAAAAAGAGGATTTGGTCGAAATGGCAAAACAGATCAAAGCATTTGTACAACTGACAGAAAACAAAATCCTAAAAGACAACCGACCGGCAATAAACTGTAACAATATACAAACCGAGACAATACTACAGTCCACAAGACTACAGATGGAAAATGAAAACCCAGAAGGAAAAATCTTTAGATGGAAACCAAACCACGACGAAACAACAAAACCAATTCGCACAGTACTCAAAGTTGAGACATCCAACAAGGAGGATAACGAACGAATGATTGCAGTAGATTTCCCTGCCACATTTTCACAGTTTAAGGAAGGGAGCCAATCAATCAATGAAGCCAACGCACTAGAATGGCTAGATGCTAAAATCAAAACTAGAGAATTTGACATCTCAAGTGATGACCGACCAAAAATGGAAAAAATTGGAGACTACTGGAGTGAAGAGAAAACAACAGAAATAATGAACTTATTAAAAGAATTTCAGGATGTGTTTGCTAGAGATTATAAATATCTCAAAGTTTTAGTCCATGAAATGGGTGAAATGAAAATTGACATTAAACCTGATGTTTGACCTGTGAAGAAAAGACCATATAAGCTAGCTCATAAATACAAAGAGATAGTTAAGAAGGAGATTGATAACATGCTTGCAGCAGGTATTATCTACCCTATTGACCAATCAAAATGGGCAAGTCCAATGGTTGTTCAACCAAAGAAACATGATCCAACCAAGCTAAGAATTTGTGTCAATTTCAGAGAGCTAAATAAAGTTACATTAACAGACCCATTTCCAACACCTTATGCAGATGAAATCTTAAATGAGGTCGCAGGCCATGAATGCTAATCGTTTACAGATGGATTCTCAGGTTATAACCAAGTACCAATAGCCAAAGAAGATTAGAAAAAGACAACAGTTGTATGTGAATTTGGTTCATTTGCTTATAGGGTTATGCCTTTTGGTCTAAAAAACACACCTACAGTATTTTCCAGAATTGTGGTCAAAACATTCCAAGAATATATTTACAAAACAATGGTAGTATACTTTGATGATTGGACAATATAATCTATGTTAAAAGATCATTGCAAATGGCTAAGGCTTATGTTGGAACGATGTCGACAGATCTAGTTATCTTTGAACATCAAGAAGTGTATATTTCTAACCCCCATAGGGATATTATTAGGACACATTGTCTGTAAAGAATGTATTAAAGTCAACTTTGCAAAAATAAAAAATATCCTCGACTTAAAACCACCAGTGAACCCAAAACAAATCAAGGTATTACTCGGTCATACAAGATACTACAGAAAATTCATAAGATATTATTCAGACATGACCTAACCATTGGAAGAACTACTAAGAGAAGATAAAGAGTTCGACTGGACAGAGGAATGCAACATATCATTTGAAAAACTAAAAATAAAGCTAGTCGAGGCACCCATCCTAAGGTTTTCAAACTGGTAGACCAAATTCCATGTACACATAGACGCATCATGCCTGGCAATAGGAGTAATCCTAACTCAGCCAGGAGATGATGGAATGGACTACCCTATAGTTTACAATAGCAGAAAACTAAACAAAATTGAAAGAAACTATTCAACAACAGAAAGATAAGCATTAGGAATGGTCTTTACACTACAAAAATATTGACACTACCTACTAGCTAATCCATTTATCTTTTATACCAACCACCAAGCACTAAAATACCTCATAAATAAGCCTCTACACCATGGAAGAATTTGTCGATGGCTACTTCTATTCCAAGAATTTGAATTCAAAGTCGTCGTCAGACCAAGTAAGTTAAATGTGGGTCCCGACCATTTATCCTGAATCGACACATGAGAGGAACTGATAGGATTTGAAGATGACTTACCAGATGCACATATATTTCGAATAGAAGCAGTCCTAACAAAATTGGAGGAAATAACTCAGTTCTTAGAAAATGGGAAAGCACCAAAAGGCATGAATATGAAGAAGAAACAAATCTTAGCCATGATAGTTACACCATATAGCCTCATAAATGGATTCCTATATAAAATGGGCTTGGACGACATCCTTAGAAGGTGTGTACTGGAACATGAAAGAAATAATACTATGCATGAAGCACATTACAGACCTGCAGGAGGACATTTACAAGTAGACAAAGTGCAAAGAAAATCAAACAATCAGGGTTGTGGTGGCCGACACTTTACAAAGATTGCAAAAATTTTGCAAGCCAATGTGACTGATGTCAACAGCTGGGTCAACCCCTACCTAGTATAGAAATTCCCTTGATATCAGTAAACCCAAGTTTGAGATTTGAAATTTGGGCCATCAACTTCATAGGACCATTTCCCATACCAACAAAAAGAACAGGTGCAAGGTACATAATAACTGCAGTTGAGTATGTAACCAAATGGGCAGAGGCAGAATCAGTCGACACATGTTCCAGCGAGATAGCTACTAAGTTTATCTATGAGAATATCATTACCATATTTGGATGTCCAATAACTCTAATAAGTGATCAGGGAACACACTTTATTAATAAAACTATTAAAACACTAACAGATCAGTTCCAAATCGATCACCGTTGGAGTATAGCTTACCACCCTCAGTCGAATGGAGAAATTGAAGCATTTAACAAAACATTAACAAACATATTAACAAAAATATGTAACACCGACAAAGACGACTGGGTTGAAAATATACCTATAGTACTATGGGAATATAGAACAACATACAAGCATTCAACCGACCAAACACCGTTTCGACTAGTTTATGGACAAGAAGCAGTAGTTCCACTACACTTTCGACAACAGAAACCTATTATCGCAGAGATTTTACATGTCGATGTCGAATAAGGAAGAAAGGACCGACTGCTACAACTAATTAAGAATGAAGAACACCGATTAATTGCAATACAACATCAGGAAATCCAGAAACAACAACAAAAGGCATGGCATGATCGAAACATAAAAAACAAAAACCAGTCAGTAGGAGACCTTGACTTACTATACAATAGTCGGGTAAAAGAAAAACCCAAAAAGCTACATACAGAATGGATGGGACCCTATGTTGTCGAAGAGATACATGCAAATGGACTAGTTCGACTAAGGAAGTTACAAGGCATAGTATTTCGGAAACAAGTTAATGGTTCCCAACTAAAACGGTACAGAAATTAAACAAGTATACCTAAAAAAAAAAACATTTAACGACCATAATGGTTAAACAAAAGCTATAAAAATATGAAAATCCAAAAAGCAAAATAGGATCGAAATACATAAAGAAGTATGATAGGGAATCACCACTACAACAATTGACATCACGCCCATCAACATAACACCATCGACCGCTCACATGATCGGCATCGACCAACGACCTCAAAAGTGCCATCACGCCTTTATGACTACGAGCGATAAAATGAAATCACCTTTAACGTAAGCTCAAGTGTTCATGCTGGACCATCACGTCTGCCATTAATACATCCATCGACAAAAAACATCAAACGCATCAACTATAGATACTGAACTGCTAAAGGATCACTTATAGCATTTCAAACAGAGAGAGCAACTTAGCAACCAGATGACCGAAAGCCAAGAATACCGAAGTAAAGTCAACCAACAGACCGGCAAGATGGCACCAAAAAAAACCAGAGCTACAGCCAAGGCTAAAGAACTACAAACCGTGGAGACACCATTGATGAGGAGGCTCAAAAACATCAAGAACGCTAAGGTTCATGAGGGCTGATGGGCGAAACTATGGGCCTAGATTAAAGAGTGGGCCTATGTCAACAAAAATCCTACATAAGCTACAGAGAAAATAAATCACAGTACTATTGTGAATTACATAAATGCACCACTCATGGCCAGTTTTGGAGGCACAAAGGAAACAACGGTAAAATTTATCATTAGCCGGTACCACAACGACAGATTTTACTTCAATAAACCAGTCGAAATCTCTGGAGAAGTAATCTAGAAATTGACTGGCTTATCAAATGAAGGTGATCCAGTACCAGTCGAAATAAAAGAAGGGCTAATAGAGGAACTAACTGGATCAACATTAGGCAAGAACTCCAAAGTGCTAATGATTAGCCAAATACAAGCGCGAACACCACAAATTGTGGCTAAAATCATAGCCATTGGGCTTACACCAACAGGTTGAGGGAGCGACCTCAAACTAGATATGTTGGAGGCAATAGATACCATTCCCGACACATGAAAAATATACAGAGGGGATGAGTATGTCGCTGACATGCTCAAAGGCATCTGTGCAAAATGCCAGGAGTCGTGGGGGATTATAAGGTTCCCATCTCTGATGATATGGATAGTCATGTACTCCTTATGCCCTATCGAGGACAAACAATTTCAAGAACCCACAAAATTCCATATGTGGAGATTCAAACCGTTTTCCCAAAATGTAACAATGAAGGAACTAGGAAAAGGCAAAATGCTATTAGAAAACTGGTTCCAATAGCTGAAATTCCAAACGACCAGATGGAGGGTGCCCTAGAACATCCGACGAAGTCTGCCCAAAACTGACTAGATCTAGTTAGAACTCGACCATACCATGGTGTGGTACATGCAGGGTGCCAAGACAAAGGAAAAGACTCTCGAATACTACTCGACAGTTGAAGAAATATTCCAGGAGTTAGCTTGATAGTCGGGTACAAAATTGTCGATACCAGCAAAGGAAAAGGAGATAGACCTATCGATAGAAGAGCCACTGACAGACCAAGAGAAATAATAAGATTATGAGCTCAACTTATACATCAGCACATTTGTGTCGGAGGAGACACCGACAGAAGACATCGGTTAACTGCAAATTATAATCAAACCACCAACAACAAAAAGGAAAGAGACACAAACATAACAGTAGGTAACCAATCCAGCTGAAGAAAGCCTCATCTCGACTCAAGACAAAGGGGGAGAGATAGATACTAAAAACCCCGAGTATGCTGCCACCAAAGAAAACATCCGCAAATTGTCAAAGGAGATAGCAGCCTCAAGAAAAAGAAAAAGAACTAAGGAACAGGAGCAGGGGAAGGGTAAGCGTAAGATTATCATTGTAGAGTCCTCAAAAGATGAATAAGAACTAGCAGCTACGACCTATGACATTATAGAATATGCCACAGTAAACAAATTTCTGGTCGAAACCCAGTTCCAGAGATTCATCAAAGAAGGGGCACAAAAAGGTCGACCGAAGAAGGTGAAAAGCACAAACACCTCGATGGCCAAAAATGTTGTCGGTCTCGTATCTACACCTCCACCCCCATATCTAACCAAAATCATATAAGAAGCACTGCCAACACCTCCTTCCATAAGCCCAATCGACATACGCAAGAATGTTATGCCAGAAACCTTGAAGGAGAGGTTTGACTGAGACAGAGACTTCCAGGGATATATTGAAAAATTGCCTAAGATACTCACCTCGGTACAAAATATCACCATCAAATGCCCCTTGTTCGAAGCTGGTGGATCTATACTATCCGCTCCTAAACCTGGCCAAATACCCCAGAGGCCAAGGACTGTGGCAGTCATAAGTTCGAAATTCCAAAGAAACCCTGACAACCAAGCTGAAGTTGTCACAAGTCGGACTACATCCCTCATTCCGACCGACCCCGAACCCAACCCACCAACTAATGAACCGACAAGAGATGAGGAAGGAGAGAACATGGATGAAATAAATTGAGAAATCGATGAACTATTCTCCACCCTTTAGAAATATTCACCCGCACAGATCCATGACCCGCCACCCGACCATATCTCAACCAACCCAATCACACCTGACCATTCACCAACGCCATCACCACTTCCCCCCAACCCAAAATCTGTAATCCAACTAGCTGCACTTGAACCACCTCTGCCGCAATCATAAGTGCCAACAACATCCGCATCTAGACCCTCGGTGAACAACCAACCAGATGCACAACCAGCTACAGCAATCATCCTATCGACCCAACCGGAAATACCTTCAACCACTACTAGCCAACAACCAGAAAACCCCATTCTAACTCTTGCAGGTACACAGGTGCCAAAACAAACAGAGCAACAAAAGCAAAAAAGAAAGAAAGACAAAAAGAAGAAGGACCATCAAATCCAGACGACAATGGTCCACATCAGTCAACTTGGGTCGACCATTGCAGTTGATGCAACCAAGCTGAGGGATGGAGAATTAGGGAAACTATTGGAAACACTGGCAATCAAAGAAAAAAAAAGTGGCCAAAACAGGCGTAAGGAGCTCAACGATACCGAAAAAGAACAAGCCGAGTTCCTTAACAAATGTAGAAACCTTGTGCAATCTATGATACCAGGATTGACAAAGGTCGACACCGACAAGCCGCTAGAAACAACTTATCAGGTGTTTGAGAGCATGGTGTCGATGCTACAGGCATAGGTGCAGGACACAAGAGAGGGGCATAAAGAAGAAATAGCTCGACTATTGATGCAGCAGCACACAGCTTTTTCAGAAGCATACAAGGTACTGCAATATCACATGGAGGAGTCAGAAATTACAGAAGAAATACTGAGAGACTGGCCTGCTTATTATGGGAAAGTCTATCAGCAAACTTGGAAGACCCGACAAGAAATCCAAGCGCTCGAGAAGAGAAAAATCATAGAGGAAGCACTCAGAAGCACAATTGAAAATCAAATAGTGCTCGAAACAGCTAAATTGCAGAAGCTCGAGCGATAAGCACACCAGTGTGTGCAATAAGCAATTCCAAGTTTAGAAAAATTAGATATCATCTACCCGCAGATGAAACGAATTTTTGAAACAGTAGAGGAAAAGGACCAGTTTATGGGTCCTGACATGGAAAGGATAGTAAAACTTTCCATTCAAGAGAAAATGTCGATATTATCAAGTCTAACTACATTAACCATCGACATACAGAAAATACTGCAAAGTTGGACGGAATTCCAACATCACCTAGCAATGACAGCTGAAGAAATTGTCGAAGTCTTTGTACAAAAAATACCAACCATCAGACTTCACAGCCCATGAAGATCGAACACAAAAATAACTACTTAGGACAGGCAAAGAAAATTTGGTACCTCCCTGTTTCTTTGGGACGAAGAAATGTTTTGTTTGTGGGGGAGATGTTGGAGGATCAAGTTAGTAATCTAATTGGAATGATAGTTGACTTATTCGATTAGCCGACTAAGTCGATCGAACGACTAATTAGAGATTAGATCGGCCACATAAGGTCGTGTTAGTTGACCAAACTGAGAGGTAGTTATTTGTAACTGTTTTGTAATTCATATATATTGGGTTGTTGAGCCAGATGAAAATTCAGTTCAGTTCTCTATATTGTATGGACCCTTTCATTATAATATAATCTATTATTTTGCCTACTTGTTCTTGTCTCTTGTTCTATTATGTATGTATGATTTTAATGTGTATTATTGGTAACCCTATGTGATCTATGAGATTACAACATTACCATTATGATTTACTGGCTGGTGTGTGACTAAGTAGGACATAAATTCTGCAGAACATAATTCCCAAAAACATTTGTCATGAGAATCAATGCTTGAGAATAGATTTCCATAAAAATCATATTCGTCTCCTCGGGAGTTGTAGTTTCAATATTTTGTTCAATAAAATGACTTCCAATCTGATCAACACTATATCCAAACACTTCAAAATTAGTTTCAATTAATAAAATAAACTATATATAAATCATGGACTGGAGTGATAATCAAGATACCTGAACTCAAAAAACATGTCCAGCAACATCTGACAATTCAAAATATTGGTTTTTGTTATTCTTAAACTCTTGTAGCAAATAAGAGCCATAGCGTTCCTCTATATCACCCCAATTTTCAGACTGCCAAGATCCCCCAGATGAACTCTTTGAAGCAGAGGAATAATGAGAATTTCGTTCATTATGTCTAATAGGTGAAGTTGCAGATGCCATAGGAGAACTCGGAAGAATAGGAATTCCATTTGGGCTACCCGGATATGGCATGGCAAAGCCACAGGAAGGACTTGCATAGCAACCTAGACTAGCATTGCCACTTTTTCCCAAATATGCCATACCATATTGCGACTGTTGTTGAGCAAGAAAACTAGTCAAGTAGGTTCTCTGCTATTCAAGAAAATCAAGAAAAGAGCCACCCATGTAATTCCTTGACATATAATGATCATTCAAGCCTGTGCCCATCCATGCAACATATTCTACAGTTCTCTGCAATTGTTGCATGCTTAATGGATCCATGATTGGCATCTAAATTCCAAATCCAATTTTCCCACTTAATCTATATAAGTTTTGTAGGTCTATGTTGCCTCCTGATTTTCCTCCAGTAAGGCTACTAGGAGTTGATCTTGGATCCATGCTAGAAGATGCAGCAATATTTTTCAAATGTGGGATCCAAGGTACCAGGTGCAACATAGCTGTCCATCATGGGTTGTAACCACATTGGATTGATTGGATATCCACTAAATCCAAAATTAGGAGTAAATATATTTGGAATATGTGGAATCTGATATTTCCCATTGGAGGGATCCCCATTAGACATCCCAGCAGTTGATGTGGTAGCATACAAATTGGGTGTAACAGTGGCAGACCGTTGATTTAAGAGGGCACCTCTAACTTGATCTTTGGAAGTCATGGAGATCATATTCATGTCTGTCAGTCCTCTACTATTTTGATTGAAGCCAGAGGACTATCGTTGTGCCTCTATCAAAATGGGTGACTTGACTAAATCAACCTATGATTTTGTGGAATGTGAATGCTGTGGATTTTGGTTTAAAGCAACTAGGCTATGGAAATGGTCATTTTGATATTTTGTAATTTCATGCTCTTTTTGTGACTTACCATGTTTTTTCTCACCAATGGAAGTTGTTCCATTAGATAATAAACTAATGCCTAACAAAGCAGTAGCAAGCTCTGTGGATTCAGAAGAAAATCCATTAAATGAGTCCTGGTTAACAATGCTTTCTTTGTCAAATAACCCTAATTTTGTAGTTGGGCAAGGACTAGTTAATCCCACCTTGACTAGCTGAGGATATGGAGTTGGATTCCTTGAAAGAGATGCACCTATAGTTGATACAAATTTTTGTGAAGACTATGTGCCTAAGACCCTAGACTCTTGAAAGACCTGGAGTTGCAAAACAATAGTGCAGGTCTTCAACTATTGCTTCTTTAGATGCGAAGAAAGGAGACAAAGAAGTATCCTGCAAATGTCCAAGATGTTCTTTGACAGAAGGAGTTATTTGATCAATGTCACTATCATGAGCAGCTCTACTTGGAGGTTGAGAAAAATGTCCAGAAACTATTGTATACCTTCCCAGGTCTTCCTACAAGGAGATAAAATGTTTCTGCATGAGGTTATGCTAGCTATGTTACAAAAATCAAGTACCTGTGAAAAATTCCATATTTTCTAAAATTCCTAAAAACTACTTTATTATTATGGATCATTTTAGAACTTTAACTTTTTCCTGGAGTCTTCAAGTATTCAGCAACAATGAAAAACTCTTGAAAAAATGATATCAAGAGATATATTAGCCCCTTCATATTTAAAACAGATCTTCATCTACCTTTGAACTTGTGACAGCGGGGGTTGATGAATGTCAATTACTCAATGTAAACTGACATTAACGATACTAGATTCTTAACCAGTATCAAAACAGGTAAAAAATCATTTGGATGACCAAAATGATTAATCCTTGTACTTGCATGTCTATATATATCATTACAACGGAAATTAAACTGAGATAAATTATGTAAGTAGAAAAAGTTCTTGCAACCAGAATTTGTAGAGAATCTGCCTTCGTACTAGTGTTGATTTTGCAATTCATTTCAACTTCCAATCTATGCCTTTCTCTTCCTTCTTCGACAATGTAAGCCTAGGCTCTTCTTGCATGGCAAGAGGAGATTTGACAAAATGAATTCCCTGCCCCAATTCTCTAGCATGCCCAACATTATAGTTGACACATTTTATATGAAAATCAATGTGAAACATTCAATCATGTTTGTAAGTTATGTTGAATCTATTACAAAATCTAAGTAGGTCTAGCCTAGAACTAGGTTATGTTATGTTGAATCTATTACTCCTTGCCTTCTCCCTCACTCATACCTTCCTTTAAATTTGTCCAATTTCTCATTGTTTCCAAGATTGCTTATATGTAGTGACCAAATGATTACACTTGTATTCTTACATGATCCATATGAATGTTTTCTCTTTGTTTCTTATGGTGTAATAAGTTCTAAAACATAGCGTCATGGCCACTTGAAATTCTAGAGAGGAAAAGATGATAGATCCCCTTGAGTTAGTATAAGAATTTTGTAATCCATTTTAAGCAATTAGACAACAAAAAAACCCATGAACAGGACCAAGAACAACAAGCCAAGCAACCCAATCAAAGTGCATAGAAGTCCACACCCTCCAAAGATGAAGACACAGACTCTAGGCCAGACGAGGAAATTTTGTCCCCTCAACAGTCTGTTGACAATCAAAACTCCTCATTTTTTATTTGTAAATTTTGGTTCTAAAACATTTTGCAAGAAAATATAGCTTTGGTTTTTGCTCATAGAATCTTATCTATGAAAAATTCCAATCTACAATCACCTTCTTTCTAACAACTACCCAAACCATGAAAAGTGGGTCAAGCACCCCCCCTATAATTTTATAAGACCACAACACTTGGGGCCAGAATCACTACAATACCATATTGCTACCAAAATAAAGGACATGATATCTTAGCCTACATCTGTGAAAATATGAAAACATATTTTTATATTTAGTATCCAAATTTGAAACAAATTTGAGTTTTGTTTTTATAAATGTCTTTTTTTAAACCAAAATAATAGAAATGAATTAGCAAAGTTAAGTATGTTTATGATGAGGTCAATAAGTCTCCAAAAGAGAAATGTCCAAGGAAAATAAGATTATTAATTTATTGTAGATTGACAAAACTAGTCCATGGGGTTTCTTTGACAGTGATAGTCAAGGAAACCCAATGAGATGTGGTGCTGGGTGTGTTATGTTTACCTCAGATGCTATCACTTTCCCTTTCAAAATTGGTCTAGGAATGCACTAAATCAACTGGGAAGAGCTGAAAGCTCTAGATCCTCTACTCAAAATTGCTTTGGAGAAGGGGCTAGAAGGTCTCTAGGTCACTAGGTCTTTGGGGATTCTGAGCTGAAGAGTGATTGGGAAAAAAAAAATTAGAAATGTATAACTTATTCCCATAGCTAGTTCTTGATCAGATCAATCTCTTGATGGGTAGATTATGCATTTTACCTATCATCCATGTTTACAGGGAACACAACATGAAGGCACACAGGATTTCAAAGAAAAAATTGAAGTTGCTAAAGAAGTCTTGGTGCTGGTGGAAGATGGAGATGATGGGAATCATCACCAAGGGTCAATATCCCAAACCATTCCTTATCTAGTCTTTATTTCCTTGTTTTTTGATGTGATTTATGACGATAGGAACTAATGTTTCCTCCTTATGGTTTGGGTTATATTCCTAATGTGATAGACTATTTCCTTTTAATGGCTCTAACTCTTCGAGCTATTTTTTGAATTTATGGACTTTTACAGAGTCTCTTGGTGGGCATCACATGAAGCAATGTCAAGCATCCATGGTTGGATTGTTAAAAGAAACTATGTGAGCCCTCCTAAACCTTTTAAAAAAATTAGTAACCACCTTTAATCTCATAATAAATTAGACATAAAACTGAAACACTCCTTGGCTTCTAACTATTATGTAAGAAACAAAGTGTGCAAATCATATCCTCGCTATGGGTGTGGCATTATGTTTGCATTTGCAACTGGTGTGAGCATATTCTAAATTGGTTTAGAGGAATCCTTAGGGCATGCAACCAACAATAATGTAGATAAACCATCATAGACCCATCTTAACCTTGGATCTATTAAGCACCAAGGGGGATCGAAAAAGAAATGAGACACAAAACCTCTGGGTGCTTAAAAGATTTGGTTTTAAGTTGGATCTATGTTGGTTTATTTTATTATTATTATTATCATCATCATATACATATTATATTAATGGTCTGATTTTTTTCTTGTTCTTACAGTATAGACCTTAATTTTTTTTCACTTTGATTTATACGTGTTACACACAACTCATCTCACCCATAATGGATAGTAAATGCACTGCAAAAAGACTTTCAATTGAGCAGCCTCGAAGGGGAGATAAATCCGTTTAAATAATACTAACTCTAGATATCCTCCATGACCACAATACTAATCTCTACCTTGGGAGTGACAAGACAAAGGGAATTCAACAAAAATCTACAGCAGGGAATACAATAAATTGAAAACCAAATATTTCAAAAAGCATAAAACCAACATCATTCAATCCAAGAAGGACAAAAAACAAGCCCCTAGAGAACAACGAGCCAAAAATGGATACCTCTCTCACTCCAACCACTTTGCAATTGTATTCCATGTAGGTGATAAAAAAGCTTGGAGATGATATCAAGGTAAATATGGCCATCACTAAACTCTCCTGGATAGTATTCTCTATGATAGACAGAATAAATCTATGTCTAAACATCTCGAATAATTCTAGTATCCCACCGTCGCTCCTTTGAGTATTCACTCTATTGGTTATAACATACTATCCAACAAGCTATAATCAGACTAACCTTAAGCTATTGTTTCCACTTCTAGTACAGAAAAGCAGTAATGTAGATATTAAATCCAAAATTGGGTCCTCAATATATTTGACTAGTGTGAAACATCATATATTTTAGGGGTGCCTCTCTAGCTCCAACCACTTTGCAATTGTGATCCCTGTAGGTAATATATAAGCTTCAAGAGATCTCAAGGAAAATACGGCCATCACGAACTCTCTTGGACTATACATTCTATGATTCCTAGAGATGTAGAACAATTCTATTATCCCACTACCACTCTTTTGAGCATGCACTCTATTGGTTATAACTTATGACCCAAAAATGGATACCTCTCTCCCTCCAACCACTTTGCAATTGTATTCCATGTAGGTGATAAAAAATATTGGAGATGATCTCAAGGTAAATATGGCCATCACCAAACTCTCCTGGACAGTATTCTCTATGATGGACAGAATAAATCTGTCTAAACATATAGAATAATTATAGTATCCCACCGCCACTCCTTTGAGTATGCAATCTATTGGTTATAAATTATAACTTACTATCCAACATGCTATAATGAGACTAACCTTAACTATTATTTCAACTTCCAGTACAGAAAAGAAGTAATGTAGATATTAAATCCAAAATTGGGTCATCAATATATTTGACTAGTGTGAAAAGGAATATATTTTAGGGGTGCCTCTCTGGCTCCAACCACTTTGCAATTGCAATCCTTGTATAAGCTTCGAGATGATCTCAAGGAAAATATTGCCATCACGAACTCTCTTGGACTGTACATTCTATGATGCCTAAAGGTATAGAATAATTCTATTATCCCACCGCCACTCTTTTGATCATGCACTCTATTGGTTATAACTTACTATCCAACGTGCTATAATCAAGCCAACCTTAATTGTTATTTCTAGTATAGAAAATTCAAAAAGGGTAATGTAGATCTTAAATCCAAGACTGGTCCTCACAATATTTGAGCAGTGTGAAATGGCATTTATTTTGGGATTGAGTGTGAAAGTTGTAACTTTCACAATAATAGTTTAAACTTGCAAAATTCTATGCTTGTACAAAATTAAACATAATAGCTACCATGAAAGGACTTTGTCATTAAAATAATCTGAAAAACAAATGAAGCATAACCACTACAATGGAAAACAATGCATAAGTTGATTGGTATCAGAGAATGCCATACTTACAGTAACAGTCTCAACCGAATAGTACCCTCGGTCAACATAGTCTCCCATGAACAAATAATTTGTATCTAGACACTACAAATAGAACAAGTTCAAAGTGAGTTGTGGCACTCAAAATGGTTGTCAATAGGTGTAGATCATCTTGTTTAAAATGTTTAGAAACAATGGGACATCTAAACAAACAAAAGCTAATTAAAATATCTAAAAAGAAAATGACAAAGAGCAAGAAAAGGAAAAAGAGTACAGTATCCAAAAGTTTCTAATATCTATTGTTCAGAGTCTCAGACTATCTGCTGCACATCCAAAGTTCATCCAAGCTAGCCACAAGATGGCTTAAAGGAAAACATGAAACCAAGCTGTCTTTTGTTAAATCTGGAACCCTTTACCTTCTCAATTTCCTACAATAACTCTGACATAACTGCACTAAGTTGTGCAACATGATAAAAAATTTGAACTTCAAAGGAAGATAAAAGGATGAAAAATGGTAAATATTCCAGTGACACTTGAGAATAAGGGTAGAAAGGCACAAGAATACAGATAGAAGGTATTTTTAAAAGAAAGACACTTCAAATGGAAAATGTGTAAAAACCATAGTCGACCGAGGTGGAGAATTGTCCATTAATCTAGAGAGCGGGAATTGTATTAGAAGGGATTAAATTTACAAATGCTTACACTAACCATCCTGTATTATGACCTTGATAATAGGTATGCTTGAAACCAAGGGCCAAATGCAATATGCCAGAGGGTTTGTACGACTTGAAACCAAGGCCCAAATGCAATATATAAATTTAGGTATTAGTAAAGCCTCTTACCCGTGTGCTTTTTACTGATCTTTGTAAATTTCGCTCCAAATTTGGGGAATTCGGGGTCTTTTAGAAGCTCTTTGTGTGACTGATCATTATGGAAGTTTGACTTAGTGTATCAAGATCGTAAGGATCCATTTCTTTCTATCTTCTTATTTTCTAGTTGAGACCAATATCGCTCCATTGCCTCCTTTAGCTGCAAGCTCCCATCCGATTTTATTCCCTTTTTTTCTTCTAATGTCTATCATTTGATGGGAGGGGGGTTGAGAGTTGGGTGCAATCTGTAGACTCTTTACACCCATCACATTGAAGGAAAGGATCCAACAAAATCTCCTTTAATGGCAATCTCTAGGGTGCTGCAACTAGACATTTTTCAATGAATGCCCTTGTTTGTGGATCTTTTATTTTATTCAGGGAAGCAGGCTTTGTACTGGATGACCCTTTTCTATAAATTTGAGCTTGATTTTTGCATTTGCTATATGGATACTCAAAGGTCACCATCTCCAGCAGGTACATGCCAAAAGAATAGATGTCAACCAATTCATAAAGTTCATGAGCCATAAATTCTGGATTCCCAATGACATTATGAACATGTGCTTGCCGCATTATAGTAGCCAAGACAAGATCCCCAATTTTGACCTCACCCTGGTTACCATTAACAAAGATGTTATCGCATTTTAAGTCTCTGTGGATAATAGGTGGATTGTGACTATGAAGATAGCGTAAACCCAAAACTTACCTTGCCCAACCCTTGACATCCTTCATGTCAACATGCTTGTGCTTCTTCCGATATTGTCTCAGAGTGCCTGATGTGAAAATATTTGTTATGATGTTGTTATGATGTTGATGGTCTTATTTTTATCATCAATCCATGAATTTTAAAATTGGATGATATTTTTATGCCTCACAGTCTTCAACAAATGCACTTCAGAATACAGTCTCTCCAAATCATCAGGATTTTATAAAATATCATCAATCTTCACTTGGTTCCAAGCCACTTCTATTCCATCAACTTCATCAAAGGCCCTGTAGACAGTCTTGAAGGCTTCTTTACCCAGAATATCCGTATACCGACCATATCACCGAGTTGGATCAACTTCCACAAATTCATTGTCATCAGATGGCTCAGTTGATGCAGATCCCCCTTCATTATCAACCTTAGTTTCTGGCATTTTGAAAGACATCCAAACGCCAGGATTACGATCAGGACCTTCCTAGCCTGGAAGCATTGTGTTAGTGAATTTCTTCGCTTCCTATACACATACAGTGTTCAGGAAACCCTAATAAAACTGCAAAGACAATGTCACAGATTGAAATCAACGAAGGACAACAATAATCTTATGCAAGAATAGGTGTCCATGCCAACACCATCCATCCTAACAGAAGCTCTAGACTGTGACATCTGGACACCACATTGCTGATCGAAATCGAGCAACTCCCTCCTTCCATGCTAAGGAAGAGCCTTATTTTGACATTATATTGTAGGCAAAATACAGAAAATGAACAATTTTCAAAGCCATAAGAAAAAATCTTCTCTGCTGACCTGCATGCAGCCCACTCCGACTCCATCCTCCATCAAGGCACAGAGAACACAAGAAATATCCCTTGTCGATCCCCAGTGAAAAAGCTCAAAACAAAATTAGCCGTGGCCACATGAATTTGGGAGAGGGAGAATACGAGTGGCCACATGAATTTGGGTCATTCTTGAGAAACCATCTTAACAAACCTCCAAATTTGTAGATGGGTTAAATTCAATGTGGTCATATGAGGTTATGAATTTTTTAATGGTTATTATTAAAAAAAAATGGGGATTGATCAAATCAAAATTTCAACATATACTCGTGTATATGTTACTATTTGTAAAATTATATCTATAATAATTTTCAAAGATATTTCATAATACATGATACAGTAATTTTCAAATATATTTCATAATATATGATATTATTAGCATACCCCCAAAGAGGGGGAAATGAGACACCGAATAGAAATTGATATGTTTTAAAAATGAGAGAAAATTGTGTGTAGATAATATAAGTTTATGTTATGAAAGAAAATATAGGAAAATAAGTGAAAATAAGTTACATCAAACTTCTAAATCGCTACATAAGTGACAATAAGTTTCCTCCAAAAGGATTTTGTACATAAAGTTTTTAAATTTGAAAACATTATGTGAATAAGTCAATTTTTTTGCCTCGATCCTTTGAATTCCAATGGAATCTTACAAAGCAAAAAAGTCCAAAAATCCAAGGGGCATAGTTATAGGAGTTTTCCAAGTTTTAGGTAGCTTTAAACAACCTTGAAACCCCTAGACTTGGAGGAACTATACCTTTGAAACTGAGACCTGACCTGGACGTGGAGAGACTATACCTTTGAAATTGAAACTTGAACTATGCAAGACATCAAAATTTCTACATATCATAATTTGCACAAGCGACACCATTTTTTTGGTCGACCATTCGTGTGGGTCCTCTTACAATCTCATGTATTGAATATCATTGAATTGCCAAATAAGGTTGACAATTGAAGAAAATATTTTGTTTCAAGTTTTAAATATCCCAAGTCAATATTCATATTGAAAAAAGATAGTATATAGTTAGGATGTCCATTAGTAGCTTTTTCCTTAATTTTCATGAATTAATGGATGCAAAAGCCAACCCCCTTTCACACACATATTGTAGCTCAGGGGGCACAAGTTTTGATAGACGTAACAATTCCATTGAATTTGTTTTTACCTTTTCTTTTCACTACACGTAAAGGCAAAGGCATGGTGCCCTTCGCTCCTTGCGGATCCCAAAACCATCACGATGGAATGTGGAGGCCCTTTGAGTCGTAAGTTTTGATATATGAAACTAAAAATTACAATCCAACGAACACAAAGTCATTTTCTTATTGTTACATTTCTTTGCAAAATAAACAATATATATGACTACTCATTAGAATCCCATAAACCTTTCTTCAGCCTTCAGATTCACATAAGTTTTTTCTTTCTTTTTCAAGTTCTGCAACTTTGGTTAGCTCCATTAGTAGATCTCACTGCTGGATAAAACTTTTTTTCAAAACCATGGCGGTGGCCTGGCCTGTTGATTTTTTAAATCCCAATCAACCTTTAACTAACCCACGTATTTTCCAGTGCGATGTCTTTTTGTCTCAAGGAGTTTGGGTTTTTAGATGTACAAACTGAGTGTCTATTGGACCTACACAGTTGTGTTTCAGATGATATGCATGACCTCCAAGTGTCCCATGGAAATTGTGGAAGTAGATGGTTGGAACGATGCAAATATGTATGAAAAACTATGAAAGTTGGATAAGAGATGTTGTTGAGAGCTCTTCGCCCATCGAATTTGGAAATTATAGCTTCGAGTTGGTTTCTAATCTAGGGATTTTACAATAAAAAACTTGAAAGAAGAAATCCATTACATTTGTGATTTCGAAGTTTAGAATGTGTTGGATTTAAGTTAAACAACTCAAAAACTCATGAAAATTGTATCCATGGAATCTATTTTCCTAATTGGTAGGCTATTTCATCATTTTGCAGAGCTTGGCACACCATAATACGCTGAGGTGATTTGCAGTTTTATAATCAATTTTGTGTAGTTACATCAATTCACTCTGAATTTGTAGTGGCGTTATTTATGATTTTGCAGTGGGTTTATTATCCTTCATTCTCCATGAACATGGTAACTAATTACCTCTATGTATTTTCAACAAATTTATAGGTTTGAAGTATATCTATAAAATAAATTCGCCATGATTTCTCATCCAAGGGAAATTGCACAACTACGCCACCACCACCACCATTAGTCCTGCGAGTGCCTTCAGATAGCAATTTGGACAGTTGAATTCACTATTGCAGATCTATAGTACGCAATCAGATTCAGAGTACACAATGAATGGGATTTTATGATCAAATAAATATTTAAAACTAATTGTAATTTTGTACTTTGTTTAGTTAGTACCTTCTGATAGAGGACTGCAAGATTTTTGTCGTCGAAGGTCAGCCAACCCATCAAGAGAAGAAAGATAATGAGGCTTCAAGACCAAACATGAGCGGTAGCACCATCGTATCCTCTATTAGAAATCACCTGTACAAACTCAACCCAAATTTTGTTTAACTAATTGCAACTCAGACTAACTCAGATTTAGAGTATAAACTCGCGGATAAGTTGTTACCTCGGGTGCCATGTAATTGGGGCTTCCACAAGTCATATGCAGCAACCGATTTGCCTGAAAGGCCAGGATCAAACATGTTGTAATCGAAAATCAGATATTTTCACATTTCCCTTTCACATTTCCCTTTGTATTGAGCATAATATTTTCCGGCCGAACGTTAATTTTTACAACTAATGTTAGGTCAATTAAAATGCGTAGCTTAAAGGTTCGACAATTTCAACTTTTTTGGAATGGCTTGAAGGAATCCGACATAAATTTTAAATTTTAAAGGAATTCTTCAACTCCTAACTGAATTCTAATTTAGAAAATCACCCAGGATTCGAACCAAAACCTTGCCGAAAAGTGGAAATCTTTGAATTTTTAATCTTATTACAAATAAAATGGATAGAAAAAAAGAACTTCATGCTTCAATGAAAAGCTGCTATACCTTGAAATCTCTGTGGTAAACATACTTCAATGATAGCGCAACTTTCATTTCTCTACCTTCAGATCTCTGTGGTAAACACCCTTGCTATGGAAACTTGTCGTTATACAAATGCATATACAAAACATAGATTGTTGTCAATCACATCAAAGTTTATGGACACGAGGCTATTTCTCACATGCCGTCGACAGATGACGAAACCTGTAGAGAAACATGCCCCTTAAATAACACCTTTGGTGTAAAAAATGATAGGTTATTAAATTTAATAGTTTATAATATTATATATAAAATAAATAATAACAATTTTTAAAGATGTGTATAATAGATCTTCTAAGGTTGAGATGATGGAATGAAGGGAAATTACATGGATTTAGTAGTGCATGTAATTAAATAGTATAATGTTGTGTTATTTTTAATATGGTATTATGTAATATTATAATATATGTTTGTAATAATATAAAAATTATATACTGTAAATATTTATATATTATAAGTTTTTAATACACATTTTAATGATCAAACAAAATGGTTATGGGGATATTGGTTAATGTAACATGGTGAGGACCTAGTTCATGTGAATTGAGTCTAGAATTTTGAATGTATAGGTTGACAACAATGTTGCACTTGGCGAAGAGGCTTGATGCCGGCGAACACATCCACACATCTCGAGTTGTAGGGACCTCACTGCATGTCTCTAGTTGTGCACATCGTGAATCGAGTGGGTGGTGACGTCAGGTGCAAAATTTACCTGGCCAATAATTCATAAAGGAAGTTTAACTTTATAGTGATAAGGAGAGGTCATCGTTGCATTATACATATCATATTCTACAAGGTTGGGACTGTAAGAGATCGAGGAATCAAAATATTTACCTGAAACTTCAAGATGGGGTCAGGCCTCTACCTTTACTACATATGGATCTGAGACTGGTTCTGGGTCAACACCCTAGTTTAATTATAGAGTCTTTGATTGGTTAAAATATTGTTCTTGGTGCTTTCGCTGGTTCAATTATTATTGGATCAACTGCTACGACATTTAAAGGAACTGAGCCTAATGAAGATACGTCGACTGGTGCAGTTAGTTCGATGGTCATAGATCATTATAGTTATATTGAAGTTATAAAAGCACCTTAGTATGGGACTTGGGAAATTTACATTGAAGGATCAACAACTAGCTATGATGCTTCTAGGTATCAATATGGTACTAGTTCTAGTACCTAATTCGTAATTGTAGGAACCTAATTTTCCTTTGGCACACACTTAACTGTTTGCTTCAATCGTGTGGCAGGGATAAAGATGGTCAAGAGAAAATTTGTTAAATTTCTTGGTTGGATCTCTGAATATTGAGGTGCATGGCACCAATATTACTAATAGAAGGTAGACAATTTACAAAATTGACTAAATTGTAACACTTCATTGTCACAATTGCAATTTTCCATGACACAATTAAAAATGACTAACATAAATGACTAATTCATATTCTTCTAGTAAGTCATTTTTTATGCCGTGACTAAATTAGTCATTTATGTTAGTCATTTTTAACTCTGTCATTTATTATCTAGTCATATTTGTTAATTGGTGGCTAAATTAGTCATTAATTTTAGTCGTTTATAGTTGGGTCAATAAAAATTTCTCATATTTAGTAGTAAATCACTTGAAAAACCTATGGTGCCTAGAATTTATAGCCATGTAGTAGCTAATTCCTCATTTTGTACTAGTGATACCTTAACAATTCCAAGAATTTATTTGTATACTCTTCCATGGTCTGCTGTCCCAATCTCAGCTCATAGAACTCCTTAATTTTGTCATCATAATGATTGTTAGAGAGGTATTTTTGCTTGAAGTACTTCTTTAACTGTTTCCACTTAAGTCTTCTTTCACTGATCCTCTTTACTTACTTGAAGTGCTCCCACCAAATGGATGCCCTTGCATTCAAATTGAATATGGCAACCCTTGCCTTCATGTTCCCCGAATAATCTTGGACTTGGAAATACTTCTTTATCCCAAGAATCCAAGCTTCAACCTCTTGTCTAGTCTTTACCTCACCATCAAACGTAGGAGGTTTAGCCTTCTTGAATTCATCTCGAGAGCAATCCCTGTGGCACTTCTGTCTCTTGCTCTTGTGAGAAGAAGAGCTTTAGTCCCCACTGGATTCTTTTGAGTCGGATGATCTACTAGAAGTCCTTCTTCTTCTTCTGGTACTGCTCTTACTACCTTTTGGTTTTATTGTACCATGTATGAATTCCATCTTTCTTTGAAATTCTGTATAACTTTGCAACATAGCAGCATTCAACTGATGTTGCTCTTCTTGGGCTTTAATCAAGCTTCTCATGGTAGCTGCAATGTATGGCAGAGTCTCTTGAAATCTCCTTCCATTAGATATATATCATCATTTCCAACTTGGATGTTCTCCCCCGTGGCATCTCATGCACATTCATAGGAATGTCATGCATTAGATCCATCATGGGTTCTCATGGCTGAACCAAGACTCACTTTACCAAACTACACTATCCGAAATGCTTCCTTTGAAGGTAATTATAATTCTGCAAAATGTGTTAGTAACACAACTGTTAGCTGCATAACATTTATACAAATCATAATTACTTACCTTCGCTTGGAAAAATCATACAATGACAACTTTTCCCAAAACAAAGAATTTTCTTTCTCAAAGAACGACTGTCTCAGGGGGATGACGGGGGTTAAGGGGGATCGCCCCCTAGTGGCTTTGGTGGATCGAGAGCAGCGCCCTCATTTTTGTTTTGTTTTGTTTTTGTAAATACATCAATTTCGTGCAATATGGTGCATAAAAAGGCTTCCATTTTTCACCCTTCGGGCCCCTAAAATCCCACTGGAAAACCCTGCTAAATTTCTATGCTTCGAAAAAATTTCAAAAATTTTCACCCACTGCATCAGAAATTTTTTGATTCTCGCCCGCTATAGCGGATCAATCCTCATTTTTCATCCGCCGTAGCGGCTCCATCTTAATTTGTCATCGCCCGGATTCTTCTTCCTTTTCCGCCACCCGTCATTGCGACTTAAACTCTAACTTCCTTCCGCCACACGTCGGCTCTGAGTCAAACTTACACCCGCTGCGTAGCAACTCGAATTGCAGTTTTCAGCCACCGTTGCAGCTCATATTTCTTTTTCCATCCACCGCTGTAGCGACATGATCTCCATTTTCTTTCCATTGTTGCAGTTGCTTATTCTGGTTGCCCCCACCATAGTTGCATCTCGAACTTCCTTTTCCAGCCACAATGTACCGGCTTGAATTTTAAGTTCCATCTGCAATGGTGATAGAACTTCAAACTTTTCTTTTACCTCAAGCCACTACCAACACTTAGAAAAATTTTGATTTTTCCTTTTTTTTTTCGTGGTCGTCACACCGAAAGACTTCTCATCTTCTAGCCATCGTTGCGGCTACATTCTTGGGACCCAGCTGGTGCTACGGATCCCTTTCTTTGACTTCACCTACCATGAATCTCTCTTTGGAAGACTCTGGTCACCATTGCAGGTCAATTCGCAAATTCCGATCGTCGTAGTGGAAGAGAAAAAAGGAATACTACCGCCGTAGCGGTTCCCTTTTGATGATGCAACTGCCGTAGCGGCTCTGCTCCATGTTTCTCAGCAGTCATGCAGAGGGAAACATTTTCACACTTAGAAAATTTTTGAATTTTTTTTCTCTACTGGCTTGTGCTCAACAAAGGTTACCCACCCTCTGGTAGTTGATCTTCTTGGCCCATAGAGGCCCAATGCTACAACCACTGCTCTGATACCAATTTGTCATGTCCCCATCCTTCTACCGATGAGAGGACGTGACTATAATGCCAACAATCTAGGCACTCTAGCCCCATGAACTTAAAATAAAATGCATTGGAAATAAACATACATAGATGCATAAATAATTAACATACAGCTGAAGCAAAATTCAGTCATTCACAGCATTTTAACATGTTCATATTAAATCATAATCACATATACAGATGCAGAGATAAAACAAACACAGTTGCAAGGAATTAAACATAAGAATACTTATCTTAGAAGAATCTTGTCTCACAACTAGCTACATCATTGCAATGTTCCACCCAACCATAGTCCAGTGTGCTCATCAATCACTCAGCAACACTGCCACCCCTGAGCTAGGCATGATTCCATAAGGAATAAGGGGAAACTAGCAAGCTCACATGTAGCCAAGGATACACAAACTCAGCCAAGCCGAAAAAGTTGGGTTTATCAAGCTAACAGGGAGCTAGAAAGGTTGGCTGCTAAGCTAGTGAGCTCAATCCAAGAGTTATGAACACTTGCACTAGAACTAGCCTGACTTCTAAAACATCCACACACACCTAACACAAGGAAGCATCCCCTTCTCTGCTACACAGTCCCTCGGGATATTCCTTCCCTTCTAGTAATATTTAGGGGGTCATGTAAAGAAGAAATCCAACCCTCTAGCTCTGTCTGTGAGGCTCCTGCACACACTAGATTTGTCAAGCAAACTCAGACCTTATTTCCACACCCTAAGATAATTCAAAGGCCAACAAAAAATATGCACACAACAATAACCATTAAGGACTGCAGGAAATACACCACAGAGACCAAAATCAGGTATGGCAACTCGGTAGAAACAACTCAGCTTGAGCAACTCGAATTCTAGAGTCGTTTATGGCCCTAATGTGGCCAAAACGACTTCAACAACACCCAAAATTTGTAGGCTTTGTTCTCCCACTCATTTGGCAACACTTAACAACAAAATTCCCCACCTTGGGCATGTGGAAACAACACCAAAACACCCAGCATAGATCCCAGACACTAGAAGCTAACAAAAACACTTCACACCCATGGTCAAAACACATGAAACTGCAAAAACGTGAGTGGAAAAAGCATCAACAACTCCAAAAATGTGAGGAAACCCAAACCAATCCCTGGAATTACAAAAACAACCTCCCATCCATGGGAAACTGAAGCCAAAATCCAAGAAAATGGAATGAGAACACATAGGAAGTTCTAAATGCTTGAGAGCTCACGTGAAGGGAAAATGGTGAGGAAAACATCAAAAACATGAAATCCTGGTAGAATGGCTTACGTTTTTGGGTTTTTACTTGCCCAAGGAGTCAAAACCTGTTTCCCAAAAATTGGTGGCTTCTCCAATTCGAATTTTGGGTTTTCATACCTTGCCCATCTCATGCAATAACCAACTCAACCAATTGCTGGCAGTAATAAATTATTGGGTGAGTAAGACAAGAAAGGTAGTTGATAGTTTTGATGGGTTCTCCCTTTGACATTTGGCTTTTCCCCATTAGACCAAAGGTCTGAATATCCCTCCCCCTATCCTTAGTAAATCATGCCCCTTCTCATTATTGTTGCATTGACATAGCTAGTTGTGGGTTTTTAATTAAATTGCATATTTACATGATGTCCAAAATTATAATGTGCCGGCTAGCACAAAATACCATCAGCAATGAGTTTAATCACCGGAACATAAAAACAATAATCCATGGTGGGAATTTTTGTTGTAGCTCCACACCACTATTAATCATAATATATACATCATATACATTTAATGCAAACGGGGTCAAAATCGAGGTGTTACAAGACATTTGTAAAAATGATAAATAAGACTGATAATCAAATATAGTGCAAAAATGTATGTAGTTGCATTGATAAAGGAACCATGTTATAGTATTAATAAAATAAACATGGCATTATGTAAATCCCTCATAGGTTCTTACAAATCTAAGTAAAAACCATTAAATTATCGAAACAAGTAGTAGAACTGCAATAGATATACATTTAAACATTTTGTTTATAAAAGTGGCATAGTCGCTATGACTCCACAAGTGATGAAAATCCCTTACAGTATCAAGTTTATAATATTACCAAAGGAAATTGATCACTTTCACACCGATGAACAGGCACAAAGATGAAGCCCCAAAGCTATGGGGATAAACACACAATAAGACACCAAGTTTTATCCACATATCCATGAAAGGTAAGGCCATAAGTCTTACCAACTACAAAATATTCTCTGCTAGTAAGCAACCAAAACCCTCGTCATAGAGAGTCGTTCTGGGTATCTCCTGAACATACATTTTGGGAGTTAAACAATAGATTATAAATCATTCCAAAAATAAAGAAGAATAATATTGCAAGTGCAGAATAAAATTTACCTTTCTCGGTGTTTATAAATCTAACTAGAATCATCCAAACATCATTAGAATGAGCATTACAAACTTTGCCAGTGAACTGATCAATCTTGGACAGGTTTAGAAGGTGTCGAGGGCCAATATTTTTGGCTCCTCCATCTTTATTCACGGATAGAAGAGCGACGAAGTCAATCATCCAGAAGCCAAGTGCAGCAATGGGAGAACAACGAACACCAAACAAAACCCCATCGAAAGGACAAACACAACCTTTGAGATGCATTAAACCCCTACAGTTTTGCACCCTACCTATCTGCCACTAACTAGAGTTTTTAATGTGACCACATGGCCTGCATGCGGACGAATTTATGTCACTTCCTTTTCATAACACTCTCACCATCTTGGTTCCAAGGTTTATGTCAATTGTCGCTTCATTTTTTAAAGACCAAACTATTTTTGCATAGTGTCCCTACTATGGAGTTTTTAGCATATGGTATAGTATATAGTATGAAGGTCGATTTAAAACTGGGTTAGGGTTTAGGTTGTTTCCAAAACCTAGGTGGACTACGCTTTCTTATATTGTCTTGATGCCTTGTAGTTTAGGATTTGTTCCTTAGCAAAACTTAAGGGTGATCTCATCCACCTACACAAAGAGGAAACAAAGGTTCATACTTTAGTATTAAAGACTAAGTAAGACTATGACCTTTTCCTTTAACAACTCATGAATACAACAAAACTGAAGGAACGAAAACAATTTTATGACATTGCAACCAACAAAGTTTTAAAAGCAGTTTTTTCCACAAAATAGTATCGAACAGAATATATGACATAATATCGACAAAAGGTCATAAGAAGAAGCATGCTAATGATAAACACTAAACATAGGCACATGAGTCTTACAGTTTATAATAAAGCCATTATCATCATGACAAATGGAGTAAATGAAGTATAACGTCTCTTGGAATTTATTTCCTAGAAATTTTTAAATTTACATATAGTAAATATTTATTTATTTATGAATTTTAGGGATGTTACATTAAGATAGTAGGATCACTGAAAGAAAAAAAAGTACAGTCACATAAGAGAACAAAATCAACCAAAATAATGTAAAACCCAAGGCAATTGCTTCTCTCTTCTTTTTGGTGCACTTCTTCTCTCTCTTGCAAACTTGCTTGAGTGAATTGAGTACAAATGAAGGAGGCACCTCCCTATTTATATTTGACTCTTGACTTTTCATAAAACCTAACTGGTCCAACTTGTCTAACTGTTAGGGCTGACTCGACTAGTAGGAAACCAAAATAATATTAATTATAATCACTCAAGGGTACTATTGACCCGACTTACATCCGATGGTTTACATTGATTCTTTAAATGACTCTTACATGACCAATTACATCACTGACAACTCCCAAAGGAGGAATACAATTAGAACAACTAGAATATCTTCTGAAGTTACAGCATTTTAACACTTCCTCTTAACTAGGAAGGTATTCTATATCAATAGCCACTACCACCTCTGTACATCTGATTAATGTGTCTCTATATGTCATAGGAAGTTTTGGAACAACATCATACATATTCATCATCAATTTTAGTATGATAATACTAGGTCATCTTTTGCAACTTATTCCGCAATATCTGTAAGTTGATACTGAGTCTTCTTCTAAGTATTCTTCTACAATATCCACATGTGGATACTGGGTCTCCTTATGCAATATTAATATGTGGATACTGAGTCTTCTTTTGCAATATCGATGTGTGAATACCTAGTATTCTTCTTATTCGGCAATATCAATATGTGGATACTGACTCTTCTTCTACAATATCAGTATGTGAATACTGAGTCTTCTCCTTCTTCTGCAATATCAGTATGTGAATACTGAGTCTTCTTATTCTTCTTATGCAATATCAGTATGTGGATACTGAGTCTTCTTCTTCTTCTATAATATCAATATGTAGATACTGAGTCTTCTTCTTCTTCTGCAATATCAGTATGGATACTAGTCTTCTTTTGTCATATCAGTATATGAGTACTGAATCATCTTTTTCCATATCAGTAAGTGGACACTGAATCATCTACCTGAAAAATTAGTATGTAAATACTAAAGTAACAACAATAAAATCATTAGCATGTTAGTGCTAAAATATCATCATCAAAAAATAAATGTTAGATCATTATTTGTACAACCAGTAAAGTACTGAAACCACCTCATCAACATCAGTACAAGAATACTAAATCTACCACATCAATCATTAGTATGAAAATACTGAAAAATACCTCATCAACATTAGCATGAAAATACTGAAACTACCTCATCAACATCAATATGAGAATACTGAATCTATTGCATCAATCATTAGTATGAAAATACTAAAACTACTTCATCATGATCAGTATGGTAATATTGAAACTACCTCATCATCATCGGTATGGGAATACTGAACCTACCTCATCAGTATGAGAATATTGAACCTGCCTCATAAGTATCAGCATGTGAAAACTGAACCTATTTCATGAACATTAGTATGAGAATACTGAACCTGCCTCATAAGTATAGAAATACGGAAGCCACCTCTTTCCCTTTGGCCTTCTGAAGAAGCATTATGGTGGGTTCTTTGGTAGATCCACCTACGAATTTTGTCTAACTTACTAAGACTTTTGAGCCAACAAGCCTAGTTACACAAATGGATCTCCTTGGTGATGAAACAAGCCTTGTCTGTCTTACTAACCCTTTTGGGCCAAACAAGCCTAGACAGACATACTAATCCCCCTAGGATCAACATGCCTTGTCTTACTTACTAACCCTTTCGAGCCAACAAGCCTAGCCAGACATACCCTACCCTAGACTGTGCTACCACACCACTGCAACAGAGAGTCTTCTACCCCTTCTACTCACTCTTTTGAGGGAGGTCCTTTCGGACTACGCCAAGCTTGTCTAGAAAGTATTCAAAATTTACATGATACAAAGTCTTAGTAAATATATATACCACTTGTTCCTCTGTAGGAACATAATTGAGCTTTACAGCTCCCTCCTATACCATATCCCAGATGTAGTGATATCTCATTTCTCATATGTTTCGACTTATCATGAAACACCGGGTTTCCTGTCATCTTAATAGAACTATGATTATCACAATGGATATCAGTTACCTCTACCTATGAATAAAATAGTCCTTCCAACATATTGCGAAGCCATACTGCTTTGCTACAAGCTGAACAAGCTGCTATGTATTCAGCTTCTGTTGTGCTGAGTGCAATATTGGTTTTCTTTCTGTTGAACCATGAGATCATGCTTGATACCAAACTAAAAAAACATCCTGAAGTTTTCTTTCTGTCTTCGACACTTCCTTCTCAATCTGAATTTGTAAATCCATGTAATCTAGTCTCTCCATCTGATGCATAAGTGAGACCATAATCTAACGTTCCTTTTAGATACCTCATCACATGTTTTGCTCCTACTAAGTGAATATGTTTGGGATTCACCATATACTGAATTAAACTATTTACAACAAAACATATATCCAGTCTTGTATTGGTTAAGTACATTAGTGAACCAACAATCTATCTATATAAGGTAACATAGACTATCTCCAAAGAATCATCATTCAAGAGCTTCAAATTTGTTGTCATCAGAGTAGTCATAGCCTTACAATCCATCATCCCAAATATCTTTAGGATCTCTACTGTATGTTTTTCTTGGTTGAGGAAATTATCATCTGGATACTGCCATACTTCAAGACCTAAGAAGTAGTGCGTCATTCCAAGGTATTTTATCTCAAATTTGGTAGCCATCTTCTTCTTGCATTCGTTGATGGGATTGTATTCACCTGTCAAAAACAAAACATCTACATATAGTAGTAATATCATAATCCCATAATCCTCAACTTTTTCGTAGAGGTTGGAATATGCTTTACTCTTTGTAAATCCTAAAATCACTAGGAAACCATCAATTCTTCCATACCACGCTCTAGGGGATTTCTTCAACCCATACAATGCCTTCTTAAGTTTGTATACATGCTTTTTATGGTTTACCTATCTCAAAACCTTGTGGTTGTTCGATGTATACTTCTTCTTCTATTACTCCATTTAGGAAAGTTGTCTTTACATTAATCTGATGTAACTTCCATTTCATCTTGGATATCAAGGAAAGGACAATTCTAATTGAGGTGTACCTTTATTCTAGTGCAAAGGAATCCTCATAGTCGATTCCTTCTTTCTGAGAGAACCCACGGGCTATGAATATTTCCTTGTAATTCTCTATACTTCCGTCTATTCAATGATTTTTTTTGTAGATCCATTTCGAGGATACCACTGACTTGTTCTTTGGTCTTGGTACTACTTCCCATAAACCGTTCTTTATGATGGATTGGTATTCCTCGACCATGGAATATACCCATTCCTTCTGCTTCATTTCTTCTACAAAGCACATAGGTTCTTTGTCAACGAGGTTGCACATCAAAGAAACATAACTGGGGTATGGGTTTGGCTTCTTTCTTTCTCTGATGGTTCCTTTAGGGACACTAATTCTTTTTTCTTCTTCAATTACTTCTCATGCCTAAGCACACCTTATTTCATGTTAGATCATGTCACTAGGAAGTTATTCAGGTCTTTGAGGTCCTGTCATACCACAGTCCTCAGGTATGTGTTCTTCCACCTCATTTCTAACTCGTTTAGAAACTTCTGCACCTCTAGGAGTTTCATGATCCTCTTCGATTTTGTTGTCTTTCCTTAATTTCTGGAAATTTGTATCCTCGTCAAGTAACATCTCTACTTAGCTCAATTTGACAGTGTCCTTGGATATAGATTCACTAAGCTTTCGATTTCTCACTATATACCAAAAACAATCCCTTCTTTCCTAAAGGATCCCACTTTGATCTCTTCTCCTTGGGAATGTGTAGGTAAACCAGACAACCAAATATTTTAAGGTGTCTGACTTTAGGATTTTCTCCGGTAAACATCTCTTGTGGAGTTTTATTCCCAAGGTTACTATGGGATATTCTATTCTACACATATACTATTGTTCTAAATTCTTATGCCCATAGATACATAGGTAGGTCTTGATCATGGATCATGGATTTTACAACTTCTATGATAGATATACTCTTCCTCTTTGCCACACCATTTTGTTATGTATTGTATGGAATGGTGAGATCCCTCTTAATCCCATCTTATCTGTAGTACTCATTGAATTCACCTGATTTGGATTCTCCTCCATTATCATATCTTAAGGTCTTGATCCTCTTTTCAGAGAGTTTTTCTACAAGATCCTGAAACTCCTTGAACTTCTCAAATATTTCATCCTTCTTCTTTAATAAATAGATCCAAGTTTTGTGGGATTAGTCATAAATGAAGGAGGCATAGTAAACATACCCGCTTAATGAAGCAGTTTGTAGAAGATGATAGAGTATTCACATACCGATGCTACAAAATATGATCCAATATTCACATACTGATATTGTAGAAGATGGTCCAGTACTCACACATTGATGTTGCAAAAGATAATCCAATATTCACATACTAATGTTGTAGATGAGGATGCCTCAGTATTCACATACTGATGATGATGCAGTTCCAAGTTGACGATGAAGATGTATGATGTTGTTCCAAAAATTCCTATGACATATAGATATTCACAAATCAGATGTACAATTGTGGTGGTGGTTGCTGCTAATATAGAATACCTTCCTATTTAAGAGGAAGTGTTAAATAAATGTAACTTCGGAAGATATTCTATTGTACTTTTTTTGTATTCCTCCTTCGTAGATGTTATTCCTCTATTCGTAGATTTATTTGATGTAATTGGTCATGTAAAATTCATTAGGTAAAACCTCCGCTGTAAGTCGGGGAAATAGTACCCACAAAATTATTTTATAAATGTATTTTGATTCTTCCTAGGTATTTCAGCCCTAATAAGAGAACCTGGCCGACCTAGTTAGGAATTTAAGTCACTCATCTAATGAATATAAATAGGTGAGGTGACTCTCTCATTATTACACACTTTTCACTCAAGAATGGCATGTGTGTGTGCGCGCGCGCACGAGAGAGATAGAGAGAGAGAGAGAGAGAGAGAGAGAGAGAGAGAGAGAGAGAGAGAGAGAGTATTATGGAAGAGGAGCATATATTCTTGTTCTTGGGGTCTTACACCTTACTTTGTCAAATTCTATATAGAGGAGGTTTTGCAGGGTTTTCTCATCCACGAGGGTTTCCCAGGATAAATCTTTGCGTTCCTTTTGTGGTTGTTCTTTTCTTTCTTTCAGTGATCCTTTCTAATGGTTATGCTGTTATTATTCTAATTTTTTTAGATATTGTATAACTATTAAAGTTCTAACACCATCAAGCATGCAATGTCTAAGTCTAGACAATACTCATTGTGGAGAAGATGTGTTGTCAAGATTGCTCACAAGAGTTGGATGCATTTCATAACACCAAAATATCCGAATGATTGGAAACCAATTTTGGTAAGTAAATTTCAAATATTTAATGTTGATCATGTATGCAAGAATGTAGTAAAATAGTAAAATATGTTCTTAATTATTTAAAATATTCAATTGCTTGGGGAAGCCATTTAATAGTATAGTTTTCCAATGGCAATGTTGCATCTGAGCCTAAAAAGGGGTTGAATATCCAAATTGTACAATTTGAGTTCATGAAAGAAGTTATATATTGGGTGCCAAAATCAATTTTCATGAAGAAAAATATGGGGGATTCCCATGATGTGCTCCTAGTTGGGAACTATCTTGTAAGGGAAACTAAGGCACAACCAAATATCCGTCAACCTTGCAAACATATCAAGAAATACAAAGGTTAAAGTGAAGGCTAAATCAAATTGTTTCTTCTAATTGGATTTAAAAAGATTCATGTGATTCCATTTGCCTCCACAATACCTTAGTAAAATGGAAGGGATGAATGGAATAATACAAGTTCCTTCTCAATCCTTTTCTCTACTTTGGTCATCTTATAGATTGAAGGAAGATATTTTACAAGAGATAATTAATTGTGTCCATAACAACTACTCGGGATCCTCATGCATAAGGATTGGCATGGATGATGCCTTTATGGTTTCCCCTCCATAACAATCTTGCATAAACAAGGTGTTGTGAAAATAAATTGGTAAGTATGTACTAGTTCTTTTTTATGATATTTTGACTTGTATCAATATCTGGAAAGAATGCATGCACCATTTGGGAGCTATACTAACCATTTTGATAGAGAAAACTTTACATGCAAAGTTGTCCAAAGAAAAATTTGGAATGATGGAAATATTGCATATTAGCCATGTAAATGAGCAAGATGGCTCCAAGAAACACGTGGAGAAGTTTGGGGCCAATCTTGATTGGCCAAATAAATTCATTGAGTTTGGAAAATTATGCTCCTACAATTCTTCTCACATGTCCAATGGAATGTCTTCATTCCATCCTTAGTATTGGTATAAAACTCACATATACGTGGGTAAGAATTATAAGGATGGAAATGAAAAAGTAGTAAGGGTTTGTATCCAAGTGCATTAAGGAATCCAAGAGGCACTCCAAGGAATTATTCAAATATTCTGAAATCAACAACAGGTGCATGAAGACAAGATCAAGAGGGAGCCAATCTTTCAGTTGGTTGATTTGGAACATCATCGATTGCAGCCATACAAGCAATCTATTTTTGTATGAGAAAAGGGATGCAAGTTTAAGGGAAATCCTCTATTATCTATTTTTGTATGAGAAAAGGGATGCAAGTTTAAGGGAAATCCTCTGTTATCCATGCAAAATAAATAAGAGGATTGGAAAAGTTACTTGTGAGTTGGGGCTTCCCAATGGAGGAAAGCAATACCTTACACTTTGTGTTTCGTATTTCATGGAAACAACTATGCAACATGCGACCATATCAAAGGATCTTATTCAAAATGATGAGGGACACATGGTTCATGTACTAAAAGGATTATTCACATGTGGAGAAATAGAATCATCCAAAAGTATCATGTGTATTGGAAAGGGTTCTAATGAGGATGTAACATGGGAAGAAGAATAAATTTTGTAGCACAATGGATTGCAGTTGCATGAGGACAAGTGATTTCTAGAGGGGAGGACTGTCATGTCCCCATTTTTATATCACCATGGAGTTCCATGAACCATCCTTAGTGATCCTTGATCATTATCCTAACCCATTAGTTCCATGGGTGTTTAAATAATTAATTAGGATCAAATGGCATAATAAATGTTTGGAATGAATATAATTTGGAAAGTGTAAGTGCATATTTAATTATTAATTTTTATATATTTTTAGCTGATAATGATTAAGGAGGGCCTAAGAGTTGAATGGAGGATTATATTCCTTCATTTAATGTTTCCAAAGAATAACTAAGGAGAAATAAAAAAGCTAGAAGAAAGTGGGACAAAAGCAGAAAAAGACTAGAAAGTAGAAAAGACAGGAAAAGCAGAGAAAAGTAGGAAGGTGGCAGCAAAAACACTAGTGAAAAAAAATAATAGCATATAAAAGAAGAAATAAAGGAAAAAAAAATAAAGCAAGGAAAGATACAGAAATCACATAGTTTCGAATTCAACTAATATCACTAGTGTCAAGGTTCAATGCATCTAATTCAAGGATTACTTGCCCAAGAATAAATACAAGTTATAAAATAAGGTGATTAACCCACTCTCACATTTTTTTGGCCAATGTTAATTTTGAAATTCATGAGCTCTAAATCTTTTCCATAATTGGGTGATGCACCCCTTGTCTTCAGTTGGAGATGTGCCCCTACTATCAGCAATTTGGTTGAGGAAACAACTAGAGTTTGAGGAGGAAGGGATTTGGCCTCTATCATTGATTTTATTGTATTATTTTTAATTATATTTCACGTCTGATATCAATCATAGGTGGAATTACTACTAGAGTGTTCAAGAGTTGTGAATAAGAAATTATTTCTAAAGCAACCTTGTCCTATCTTCTCTTCTTCTTAATTCTTCCAATGTCTCGTGGCTCCAGTAATATCAAAGTTATTATTGTTTAAATATTATAAGGAATCCATTAATGCACACCATATGTCCACTAATTCTCTATTAATACACTTCTATTCAAGTGCACCATTGATCCAGTAGTATGGAAATCTATTGGTTGTAATGTGCCTTGTGTTCTACTTTATATGGACTCAAGTGTGAATTTTTCTTCATGTCTATTGGATTACGTTATGATTATATTTAATTTTTATGGACCCCTTTTCAATTTAATTATATCATGATACTCATATTTCTTCTCTTATGCATTCATTTTCAGTTAATTTATCACCTTATGCTCATTGTAACACAAAACTAGCTAGTTTTCAGTTTCAATACAACTAATTGACTTCCAAGAGTCCAAATTCGATGCTTTAAGTTTCTGATGTTATTTGATATTTTTAATTAACCTAATATATGTCTGAAAATGATAATTCATGATCCTATTGTATTGTTTAGGTGAGCCTGAATCGATACTAGTTGTGTAGTCTCGGTTGACAATTTTTCTTGTAAGACGTATAAATCCTACCAATTCATTCCTAAACATGTAGTTTTGAACCATAAATGATTTATGATAGTATCAAGGATTATTAAAATCCTTTCCAAGTCAAAACCACTTACCCTTTCTCTCAGGAAGTTCCAAGTTGAAGATCTAGTTTATATATGTTGGTGTACCCAAGAGCCTTGGAGTAGGCTTCATTGGCAACTGATTTTGAAATATAAAGGGTCCCAACAAATTTTTTAAAGGATATTCAAGATAGCGAATCCATCCCATATTCTAGAGTCTTTAGAAATTACCTCTTGATCTTAGTTGAAAGTGCCTAATTTGACCCCTCTGTTTCACTGTTTTGTTTAATTTCTTTCGAAAGGTAATTAATGCACAATCAAATCTGATTGGCACATTACAGTTCATGAGAAATATAATTGAATAAATACATGGGAATAATATGTGGGTACAAAACATTGATTAACAAATTTTCCAATGTTTTCCCGGATGGAGGCCATGACAGAGATTTCATCCTTGACTAAGAAGATAGTTTCAAATGATGCAACACAACAACAAATGACCAGTTAAGTCATGTAGTTCCAGGAGCAAGATGAGAAGTAGTATTTGAATATAACTGAGATTAATTATAAATATAAGAAAACTATTGAATTGGGAAAAACTATGCAACTACAACCACAGTATGCTACTTTGGAACATACTTCCAAATATTAGAATGAATTTGACTTATTGTGAAAATTCATGGAACAATTACATACAAAGTTGGCTGAATTTACAGAACATATCACACAAGTCTTCACTCCAATTCAACAAGTTGTATCCAAAAAAATGAAGATTGGCTCAATGGAAAGTTAAACATAGGTATTAGTCATATTGTTATAAGTTATGTAAAGCACTTTGTAAACGGTTGCACAATATATTTTGTATTAAATTTCACAATATATTTTATATTAGCTTATGTATTATTTTATATACTAACTTGCACACTAGAGATATATGTTAAAGATAAGTCAAGTTAGTAGTATTAGTTAAAAGGAAGTTGGGAAACTATTATTGTCTTATATTTTGTATAAAGTCTCAAAGGATGGGACTTTTTTGGGTTCATTATTGTATGTGACCTATGATTGAGAATACATGTGAATGAATGAAAAATAATATTACCATATGTAACGTGTTTATTGTTTTGAATGGAAAGTTTCCTATTATGTTGTGATGATATTTGTGATAGACTTCAAATGACTATAATATTGTTTACATTATTGTATTGAGTACCTATAGAGTGGAGAAATCAATGTGCATGGTTTTTGCAGCCAATGATATTCACCCATGGTTTTTTGTAACCCATGGTACTTAAAAAATAAAACAAATGACAATGAAATAATGAAACAATGAGAAGATATGAATCCTACAAGGAACCCCATAAGTACTATATATACAGGCCTCTCATTTATAAATAGATCATTCATTCATGATCTAATTATATATATTTCTTTTTATTTAATAAAGAGTTGATTTACTTTTTCTATTTTTTTTGCATTTAATTTCTTATTGTTCATTGTGTTCCTTTAATAACTATCTACGTCACTTATATAGTCATTAATGTTGGACACGTGTTGCACACTGCGTAGGTTCTTAGCAGAAAGGGGGCTTGAGGGGGGTTGTTGAAATATAGACAATAAGAAGGCATGAGATGAGACAAGAGAAAATGATGGAAAATGCATAAATTCATTTCAAATGTATTCACACCAACACTACGAATATATAGTGATGTCACCTCATAGAGATATTTTCTCTAGATCCTAACACCGTGCATAGTGACTAGGATAGGAAATAATAACTAAATATCTTAGTCATCATTTGAGGATAAATAATTATTATTCTAAATGAATAATATACTTAAAGGTGACATTTACGTTGTAATTGCTAAAGGGATCCAGGCTAACACCCCTCCTTCCCAATCACAAGTCTCTCTCTATATATGTAACAACTAAGCAATAAATACTAATGCAAAAGATGATATACTAAATTTTCAAAAACCTTGAGCTATGCTTCAATGAAAAATCTCCTTGACAAAATCATCAAAACATGATATTGAATGCTTCATCTAAAATGAACTCAAAAACAGTTGAAATATAGAAATGGATAACTACCAATATCTGAACAATTCCTAATTTACTTAACAATGTGATAATATGATGAGTAATTCAGCTAGACAAGGATGGAATATTCTACTAATTGGTGAACATGTAGTATCACCACTCTAGTATTAGTGAATCATTGAAGTGCTATCTAAATTTAGTGGTTTTGGATAACCACTAACCAATTGATACCATGAATCTTGTGGTTTGGGATTAACACCAACCAATTTTGACACTTGTACATGTTGAACATACACTATATCCAAATTGGATAATAAAGAGAGATGAGAGGATCCCATATTTTTTTGAAGAATGTAACTTCAAAATATATTATTCTTTTACTTTTATTGTATTATTGTTGTACCTTCAAGAGATGTTATTAATGTACTTGATGATCATGTAAAAGTCTTTAAAGAATCAATGCAAACCTTTCATTGTAAGTCGGTTCATAGTACCCAAAAGAAATATTATATAAATGTTAGTTTGAGTCTCCCTAGACAAGTTGGCCCTATAAGAGTAACAAGTTGGCCCAGTTAGGGAAAAAGGTCTCACACATGATGTGTATAAATAGAGAGGGCACACCTCTCATTTGGACATACACTCACTCAAGTAAGTGCATAAGTCTAATGTCCCTCGTGGATATCAAAGGGTCATGGGGACATATCATTAGATCTATAAGGCTAATTATATAATTTTAGCATAGTGTATTAGTCAAACAAATATTTAGTTTCATTTTTCATGATTTAATCTCGACAAAATCCCTTTACTTACCAATAATTAAAATAATTTCAATAACTATTACAACAAAAAATCCAAGGGATATGAAATTTTATTAAAATAATGTAACATCATAAAATATTCAATACAATCCATATCATATATGATAACCACTTATAAAGGCTAATTATTTTATTCATAGTTAACTAGTAATTAAGGTGTTAATTACGACACTTAACGACACATAGTGCGTAAACAAAGACACTTATCACAAATCCAATTGTATAAAAAAAACCATTTATCATAAATAAAAATGTATTAATAACATATAATTACATGTAAACAATTACTAATTACCAAAATTACAATAATTAATCATGGTAATTATGAAAGAGAGTCCAAAAGACTAGTTACTGGTTTTCCAATATAAGTAGCTAGTCTTGCACAAAATCAACTTGTAACCATGCCATTAAACCAAATATAAATAATACATACATTAAAAAAAATTTAATCATGAACATAAATCAAATCAAATTTTTATTTGTATATCATTCCAATCTCACATAAGGTGGTCTTTTCCATCAATTCCAGTGAAACTAGTTAACATTTACCGTAAGGAATTGAGTCTAAATAACTGAACCAAAATTAAATGAATCCATAAGTAAAGTATCAAACCTGATAAGTATACACCTACATAACAATAAAATTTTCAAAACATATCACATGGCTTTAACATCCATTTTTATGAAAACAAATATTTCAATCCACAACTAGTTATCAATCTTCAACGCAATGTACCTAGTCTCCAATTTAACTCTCCAAATGATAAATAAAGATAAAGATATGAATATTCTATATCATTGAAATACATAATGGGTAACCGACATTCATATGGATGTATATTTCCACCCATATACACTCCATTAAATAACTCACAAAACTAGCTAATTCTACTCATCTGAATTGACTAGTAAATCTAGGAATCACTAGAATAATTAGATAAAAAGCTCATAAAATCATTAAAATTACATTAAAAATATAAATTACATGTTTTATAATTAATAAATATGTATATATCATTCTAAAATTTCATTAAACACTTCATATGCAAATATCACAAATATACTAAAAAAATCCATTGAAGGAGCTATAAATTGGAAATTCATCTAGAATTTCGGTAGACATTTACCATTTAACCTCACATTATCAAAAAAAAATCAACTATATTTATCATACATAAGCATAAAAATAAAACTTAGTCATTTTTACAAACACTTCATGTTCCGAGTCTCCAAACTATGCAAAATAATCTAATTGAAGAACTAGTTTTTGAATCAAACATAGAAGCATAAAAGAGAAGTGAATTAAACCATTATAAGGATATTGTGAAATAAAAATAAAAATTATATAATGAACAGGGTAATAAATATCATTTATTTATCATATGTTCCGAAGAATAATTTCCTCATACTATTTGTGCACTAAATCCCAAAAACTACTTTCCAATTCCTTCACAAAATTTACTTGCATAAATAGATTGAATTCTATGAGAAGTTTCTTCCACAAATAGCTCATATGTTTCATCAAGAATTTCATGTCAATCCATAAATAAATCATATCATATCCAAATAAATTAAATACACATGAGATAAAGAACTTATCTTTTCCAAATTCGCAACCAGAATTGACCGTGCCACATTCCACCCAATCGTAGACACAATGCAAGACAAATATCACTTTGCAATGGTAACCCTTGATGTTTAACAATAATTACACAATTAAGGGAACATTAAACCACAAATTATATCAATATTTCAGTCAAACCAAAACCCAATGGCAAGGATGACCTCTACTTCCACTCTAGAGCAATTCTAGTGGCTCCAGGACAACATTCAAACCACAACCCAATGGTAAGTAGCACTTCCAATCCAGGGAAATTCTAGTGGCTCTAGAGTAACACATCCTTGGAACAGGATCATAAATTATATCATACCAAGAGAAACAAAATCAAACCACAAGTTCCAAACACAAGCACAAGATAAAAAACATGAACCAACACACAGTAGTGACTTTTTTTTCCAACACAATAAAATCAAATTCCTTTATAATCAATTTGAATTTGGATAGAGAGGAAAACAAGAATGAGAGTTACAATCCAAAAATAGCCAATAGGAGTTGTACATAAAGTGGCTACACCAATAGGAACACTAATGCAACTCATGAGGGCACACTAGGTGAGAGAGGGAATCCAATCCTCAAATAAAAATTAATCTCCATGTAAATAAAACCAAGTAACATAACCAAGAGGGTCCATAAAATACATAGAAGGGTGTACAACATCAAAATATAATCAATACACATAGGTAAAGAACTTTCCTCAACCCCTTTCTCATAACATCATGGTTCCTCATACTCTCTTTCTGGCATTGATCATCCAGTTGGTTTTATTTTATTAATGATTTTATAAGTTATACATAATAAAAATTATAATAATGTGCAAACCATAGTCTAGGAACCTTGTTCCACTATGTCCAACAAAACAACAACAATAATACATCCAAGGGATAATTTAGAGGGTATTACAACAAAAGAGAGAGAGAAGAGGTTTTTTTGAGAGAAGAAGAAGTTTCCTTTGTATTTGGGGTTTATCTTATCTTGTTTTGTCATTGCACCTGGTGACGAAATCTATTCTAAATAAGTTATTGGGTTTTATCCCTTGTGGTTTCCCAAAGGAAAATATTTGTGTTCTTTTTTATTATTGTACTTGTCTTTATTTCAGTGATCCTATTGATTATGGTTATGATGAAATAGTGATAAATATTTAAAGATATAATATGAGGATCAAAATTCTAACATGGTATCAGAGCTATCCTAAAAGAATTATTTGTGCAGCTAAAACTGTCGAAAGTTGGAAACTAGGGTTTCCTATTTCGAGCACTTCCATCCAAAGATCAGTTGAAACTTAAGTTCCACACAACTCTCCCTGGGAGGGCGCATATTTGTATGGAAGAAGATTCTAGTTCTATGGATTTTGAATTTTTTGACCTAACATTGCTACCAGGAAAACTAGGGCATTAGATATTTTGTAGTTTTTTCCACATATTTGGGAAAATGAGTACATTTCTCAACTCTCCTAGAGGAGGAACATCTCTCTCTCCAATCAGATTTGAAAGTTACCAAAGTTGAAAACTTAAGGTTTCTTTGTCAAAACCTATGTCAACTAAAAGGAATTTTCCATAAAGGCATGAACCAAGAATTTGGTTGTTCAATCACTCTCATTGGTAAGAACTATTCTCTCTATTTTCATTTGAATTCCTCATTTTATCAAGAAGAAAAAAAATACCAAGATCAATTATAATCTTGGAGGAGATGAGAATTTTCGGGCATGGAAGTATAGAGTGCTTCTTATACTAGAAGAGCATGATTTGGAAAAATGTATCAAATAAGAAGTTGCAGAGCCAAAGGTAGATTAAAAAAAAAACTAAGTACAATAAGAAATTGGTAAAATCTAAAAGGATTATTCCCAATTCCATCAAGGATCACTTGATCACTCATGTATCCTCCTTAAAGAATCCCAATGAAATGTTTGATGATTTGACCGACTTGTATGAAGGAAAAAATATCAATATGAATACAACCTTGAGGATTCAACTCAAGGGTGTGAATATGTAGAGTTCATAAATCATACAATCTTACTTCAAAATGGTCTCCCAAATAAAAGAACAACTAGAATCCATTTGAGACAATTTTGAAGAAGCATAAGTGGTGATGACTACCTTGAATGGTCTCCTAATAATGGGAATCTTTAGTTCAAGGAATTTGAGCTAGAAGAAGGATCACAAACTTCAATAGGGTATGGGAGGAATGTACACAAGAATAATCTCAATTGGTAGAAAGAGGTTAAAAGATCAATGAATATGGCAATCAATCCCTAATAGCTCATGCCAAGAAGGGAACGACCATGAAGGAAGAACATTCTCACAAGAATCCTAGAAAATTTAAGAAGAAGGACTACACATAGTTTAGATGTTTCACTTGTGGTGAGAAAGGAAATATTGCAAGATATTTTCCCAAGAATAAAGGAAAGAAGAAGAGATAGCATTCTCACACTACATAAGATGATGAACCAGTCAAGAAGAGAACTAGAGAAGACTCCTCGAGTGATGAAGAATATGTCTTGATTTTAGAACTCATAGGTACATTTACGCATGGTAGCGATGTTTGGTTTGTAGATAGTGGTGCTTCCAAGAACATGATTGTGTTCAAGAATTCCTTCTCCCACATGATAGAAGGAGAATCACCTCACAAGTTGAAACTTGGATATGACTATCAATGTCCCATAAAAGGGGTAGGAGAAGCATCCTACAAGATAGACTTAGGAAAATATATTAAGATGAAATATGTTCTCGATGTACTAGGATTGAAGAAGAATATCCTATCCAAATCAATCCTTGAAGTGAGAGGATTCCAATTATCATTTGTTGATGGTCAAGTTCTTATGTGGATTAAAGGTAAAACCTTTGATGATGTAGTAGTAATTGGAGAGAAAGAGGGAGGCTTGTACAAATTGAAGAGCCATCTAGAACAAGCATTGGTTCATGAATAAATATAACCAAGTGAACTTTGGAACAAGAGACTTGCACATATACACTAGAAATCATTATTGATTGTAAGAAAATTGATGATGGGTCTACCAGAGCTTCAGACGAAACATGAAGGTGTGTGCAAAGGATGTGCACAAGGGAAGAATGTGAAGAAACCATATCCAAGTAGTGATAGCAAAGAAAATGAGATATTGGATATTGTACATTCAGACATATTCAGTCCCATATCATCCAACTCTCTAAGAGAGTAGGAATATTATGTTTATTTTATAGATGACTACTCCCACAAAACTTGGATTTAATTTTTGAAGACAAAGGCTGAAGTGTTTGGTAAATTCAAAGAATTTAAAGCCCTTGTATAAAATCATATTGACAAGAAAATAAATACCTTGAGATCATATAATGGTGGTGAAAATAACTCAAAAATTTACAAATATTAATGTAAAGAATCATGGATTAATAGGTAGTTTATCACTCCCTATAATCCACAAACAAATGGAATTATAGAGATAAAGAGCAGGACAATAATGGAAGTAGTGAAAGACATGATCCATGATTAAGATATTCCGATGCAGTTATGGGCCGAGGTAGCCTGAAAAACAGTTTATGTATAGAATAGAACACCTCACTGTGTAATAGAGAACAAGAATCCAGAAGAATTATTGTAGGAGAGAAACCAGAAGTCAGACATCTCAAAATATTTGGTTTACTTCTTTACATTCACATCCCCTAAGAGAGGAGAAAAAAGGTGGACCCTTTAGGAAAGAAAGTTATATTTATTGGATACAGTGATACATTGAAGAGATGTTACCTTCTATAAAGATGCAACCTTTAGTAGATAAAGGCATATTCACTCTAACGGAGTACATCCAGAAGAACTTGAAGTTACCAATGTCAGAGACATGGTGATGGAGGAGAGCACTTTAAAAGAACATGTGGACCATGATATTATTGAACCAAAAATACTGGTAGATCCACCCCAAGAGGTGAACACATATGACAAGCGAAGAGAATCTTGGGAATGAGAGATCATCTAAATATGCAAAGACGTATGGTGCTCTAGATGGGACTTCCATAGAAAGTAAGAAACCTCAACCATACTATAGTTATGCTGAACTATTGTGTGACAACATTGATGCAAGGAATTATTGCTATGAAGAAGAGTGGAGGGATGCTATGATCGAAGAGTACTAGTTGATCATGAAGAATGATGTCTAGGATGTGGTTCTGGCACCTTAAGGGAATCCTCTAGTGTATTCCAAATGGATCTACAAGATAAATCATGCAACAAATAGAAACATCGATAAATACAAGGAAAGATTTGTGGCTTGTCTCTTCTCCCAGAAAGAGGGCATAAATTACGAGGAGACCTTTTCTCATGTAGCAAGATACACTTTTATTAGAGCTATTATTGTAATAGTTATAGTGATGAAGTGGAAGTTATTGCAAATGGATGTGAAGACAACATCCCTGGATGGTGTAGTAGAAGAGGAAGTGTATGTGGAGAAACCACTAGGATTTGAGACACATGTCAGAGAGATAGATATGTGCAATTGAAGAAAAAAATGTATGATTTGAATTAGGCACCCAAGACACGGTATGAAATGATAGATGCATTTTTGATGAGCTTGGTATTTACCAAGAGTAAAGTTGATGCCAACCTCTACTTCAAGGTTTAGGATGGAAAAATAGTGATACTATTGTTGTACATATATGTCATGTTCCTGACAGGTGACGAGAATATCATTGAAGAAATGAAGAAGAACTTGTCATAGAGTTTGAGATGAAAGACTTGGGTATGATGCACCATTTCTTATGACTTGAGGTGTGGTGGAATCCATATGAGATTTTCCATAGATAAGGAAAATATGTGGTAGATATTTTGAAGAGATTCAGGATGATGGATTGCAAGGCCATAGCTACACTAATGGAATCAAACTTGAAGTTGTTGTGTGATACTACTTCTGAGATAGTTGATGCCACAATTTACATGAAGATGATTGGTTAATTTATGTACTTGAAAAACATAAGTCTAGATATATGCTTTTTGGTGAATACTTTGAGTCAGTACATTGTAGAGTCGATATATGTTCACATGATTATGGAAAATCATGTGTTGAGGTACCTAAAGTATGCGATTTATTTTGGCCTCAGATATGTGACAAATCAAAGGATTTTCTTGTAGGGCTATGTTGACTTAGATTGGGCTGGTAGTGCTTTGGATAGGAAGAGCAATTCAAGGTGTTGCTTCAATTTGGGTCTTGGCATGAATATTTGGTTTATCATGAAGAAGACGAGTGTGACATTGAGTAGAATTGAGGTAGAGTTTATTACATCTTGTTCAGATAGTTGTGAGGAAATTTGGATTAGAAATATACTTGAAGGATTCTTCAATGTCGAGTTAGAGATGAATTTTGTATTTTGTGACAAGCAAAGTTGTGTGAAGTTGTCAGAGAACCCTGTGTTAGATGATAAGTCGAAGCACATCGATATCTGATATCATTATATTAGGGATATGGTGCAAAGAGGATAAATGAAGCTCCAATACATTGCAGAAAATGAGCATATAGGCGATGTATTCACCAAGTCTCTAGTGAGAGTCAAGTTTGAGTACTTTAGGGACAAGCTTGGAGTTTTCCATATCGGTGTCCATCTCAAGAGGGAGTGTTGAGTCCCTATGGTATTCACATCTAGCATGAAAAAAATATGGCTTTGTGGAATATGTGTGTCATTTACATCCAACAAGAAAAAGGGATGGCTATGTTAAGTGTTGTACCCGGTATGAAAAAGGAGTGGCACTGCAGAGATGTGCATCTAGTATGAAAAAGGGTTGGATTTGTAGAGCTACACCCATCAAGAAAAAGGGTTGGTTACTGTATGGGTATGCCCATCATGAAAAAGTGTTGGATGTTTTATTGATGTGTGGAGCTACATCCAATATGAAAAAAGATGAAATGTAGGAAATTGAATGGCATTTCCGAATATATAATTTTTTTCTATGAAAATGTTATTAACTATCTAAAATTTTGATCTTTTTAAACAAGCAATATTTATTTTGGGGACAAGTCATAAGGTATATGTTTTTGTGGATGCAACCTTTGGGTAACTAAATGATGGAATCAACTTACAGAAATTGGTAGACATATATAGAAAAACTAGCATTGGTGAACCAATATTTTTCTGAAAAAATAAATACTTATTATTTTTAATTATCTAAGTGATTAAACATCAAAAACAGTACGTCAAGTGTGGGTGCATCCTTTGAAGGTCTTAATGCAATTATTTTGAAACAGGTTTCTTATATCATGTAGAGGTCGGTGTCCTTTAGTGCACCATGCAATTTTTTTTCAAAATGGTTGAGAAAAGAAAGAGTTATGGACGAAACACTAACAATCTGTTTTTTGAGTCAAGGAGCCATGACAGAATAAGAATAAGAAAAAGTAGAAAAATATGTATTCTTGTTAAAAATTAAATATTTGGAATATAGAGAAAAAACTATATTTATTTCTAAAATTTCATTATAAATGATGGTGTGCAACATACTATAACCGGTGGATAAACATGAGCATATTGAAAAATTGGATGTCATGCTCAATTAGCCATGGTTTATCATACTACAAGGAATAGGCATAATGAATCTGAAGAAAAGTACGAAGAAGACACATAGGAATAGAAATGCCATGCCAACATGTGTGGAGGTTTGACCATAGTGGAAAAAAACTGCATGCATTTTGTTTAAATTCAAAAAAACATGCCAAACCAAAACGTGCACGCGATTTGTAAAACTACAATGCATGCACGAATTGTAATTTTACAAATTTATTATTTTGTCAATACATTAGAGGAATTTCGACATCTAAAATGGGCCTCCTAAGGAAAATAATAAAATAATAGTTAAAATAAAAAAATAAAAATTATTAATTTTGGAGGAAAAAAGAAAAAAACTACTTTTTGTGTTCGTATTTTCGACATATCTCCCTGTGTTTTTACTCAAATTTTGATCGAGAGAGTTCATTGGATGCTAAATTTGATTCTGCATCCAATGAGTACCCACACTACATACTTTTTATGGACCCTTCTACACCAAAAACAAGAAATACCTAAAAAAATGTGATCATGATGTCATCATCATGTTTTTTTAGGTATTTCTGGTTTTGGGGTAGAGGGTCCCATCAAAAGTATGCATTGTGGGTACTCGTTGGATGTGGAATACAATTACACATCCAATGAGCTCTCCCGATCGAAATTTGAGTAAAAACACAAGGAGATATGTCGAAAATACGAACAAAAAAAGTAGTTTTTTTTATGACAAATATGTCAATTCAACCATTATTGTTGACTCATTTTATTGGAATTCTTTTGGTTCTTGAATTCAACTCACAAGAACTTATTGTTGGTGTGTTTTCTTACAAGGCACATAAAGACCTCAAATTTCCTCTAATGATAATAGTTTCTTTATTATTCATTGATTACAACCTTAATTTTATTATTTGTCGATTATAACATTAAAAACAACTAAGGGTAATAAGGGATTAAAGGTAGAGCGATAAGAAGTGGTAAGGGGTTAGAGGTAGAGAAAGGGGTGGGGGGTGGTTAAAGGTAGAGAAATGGGTGGGGGGTGTTAAAGGGCTAGAGAGAGTCATAGAGAGATGGGGAAAGGGAAAGACATTGAGGGGTAGTAAGGGGTTAGAGATAGAGTGATAGGGGGTGTTAAGGGGTTATATGTAGAGAGAGAGGGGGGTGATAAGGGAACTCCATATTACCAATACTGTTATTGAAGCTGTAAAGAAACAAATCTCTAGTATTGATCCTAAATTTATTTTGTTTATGTCTAAATTAAAGAAGCTTGTAGTTTGTGAGATGGAAGATATGAATCTTAATAATATTTATACAATCTCTATTTTACGAGAAATGGATCATAGAACTTCTCAGATAAATGACAACGAATCCTTCATTTTTCATTTGTTAGCAGAAGAAGATCAATTTTTGATGAAACAATATAGTAATTGCATGTGGAGACAACGTTTTCATATGGAAGACAAGTGTAGGGTAGAGTAGAGGAAAGATATCGAAAAATGGGCTATTACATTAGCTTTTCCAATGGTCAAATGACTTACAGGGAGGAAATATGGTGGCTGTAGGAATCTATGCATTTCCTCCCAAATAAGTGGTAAATCAATTTCCATTTATAATACTAGCATATTTGTTAATGGTTTTGTCAATAGAAAGTATCATTTTCAATAACAAGTGGAACCAGAGAATCTTTCATTGTGTTCCATTATCTTTGTGTTCAACATTTCGTATTTTGATAAACAAGAGTTTTATAACAGCTTGAATTTTGTGAGTGTGATTCAACTGACAAGATCCCCTCAAACAAAACCTTTATGGTTCATTGGATCCCCTTTCCTTGAGAGCTCCTCATTTGACGAAATTTTATGAGGAGGTATGTAGCAGTCTCAGACAAAATCATGAGCTCTCTACATGTGTGGGGTATGCTTTAAGCAAGTTATCTTGTCAGGATTCATGACTAAATGACATGGAAAGGGATATCAAGGAACTTATGGGAAAGGTTGATTTAATTGTTGAAGATGTGTTGAAAATGTTAAACATGAATCATTGCAGCCACTACTAGGAGACAATAGCCAATGGAGCGTAACTAATGGAAGAAGCTTTGGTTTCAAAACCATTTCCAGGAATGGAAGCAAATAAGAATAAGTAGTCTTGCAACCACATGCTTTTGCTGATGTTTTTTTCTATACTGTTAAATCTCTAGTTTATAAGGGTTTATCCCTCTAGTATGGTGAATTTCAAGAAGAAACCAAAAACGTTTGTAAAGCTATGGTAGTTTTAGTCATGGTTTTCTTAGTCATAGAGAAATAAAAAATTAGATTGGATCATATTTTATGTTTTGGATGGATGTTCACAACCCTTTTTATTTAATGAAAATGCTTTTAGTCTCTGTTAAAAAAAAATTAATAAAAGAATTACATCACCTCCTTTCTGTCTAGCTAAACATTTTTTGTGGGATGTTGTATTTTCTCCTCTATATAAGTGTGTACAATTCACATGGACTCTTTGATGGGTGAATTTGCTACCTGTCAATTGAAATTGGGTCAACACTCATTTCTAGCTATGTTGGATGCATGTTTATATCCATCACATTTCCATTTGTTGAAGAGGTGGATTGTTGATATGTTCTAGCTACACATCAACATGGGGAATTAAAATACATATATCACCATGTATGTTTGAGGCATCAAGACATGGATCTAAGTGCTCAATCACTATCTGAGTGGGGGGTAAAGCACTAGATCATTGACTCTAGAGATAGTTTATAAAATAATTGTGGGTTTAAACATCAAGGTTTTCCACCCATATTTTATTAATTACCATTTCTCATGCATTTTGATAGTTGTTCTAGGAACTTAGACATTGCGGAGGGGTGTGTGCAAGCTAATTAGGGTCTCTTTTGACATGTTGATGTAATAGAAAACTGAAAAAGAAGGAATCCGTCAACTTACATGGATATTTTAAGACACATACATAATGAATCTTGAGATGAGTAAAAATTATGAAATGTAGGAAATTGAATTATGTTTCCAAAGATACAATTTTTTTCTATTGAAAATGTTACTAATTATCTAATTTTGATATTTTTTTACGGGAACTTTTTATTTTTGGGACAAATTATAAGGTATATGTTTTTGTGGGTGCATTCGTTGGGTGACTAAATGATGGAATCAACTTACAAAAGTTGGTATCCATACAAACAAAAACAACTAGCACTAGTGCACCGATAGTTTTCCCTAAAAAATCAATATTTTTTCTTTAATTATCTAAGTGATCAAACCTAGAAAATAGTTTGTCAAGTGTGGGTGAAAAATTTGAAGGTCTCAATGAAATTATTTCGAAATGGGTTTCTTATAGCATGTAGATGTCGGTGTCCTTTAGTGTACCATGCAATTTTTTTTCAAAATGGTTGATACGCGAAATATTTATGGACGAAACACAAACACTGTGTTTTTTGAGGCAAGGAGCCATGACATAAGAAAAATAAGAAAAAAATTGAAATAATATGCATTCCTACTAAAAATTACATATTTTGAAGCTGTAGAAAAACCATATTTGTGTCTAAAATTTCATCAGAAATCATGGTGTGCAGCATAGTGTAACCAGTGGCTAAACACAAGCATATTGAAAAATTGGATGTAATGCTCAATTAGCCATGGTTTATCATAATCCAAGGCATAAGAATGATAAATCCGAAGAAAAGTGTGAAGCAGACACATAGGCATAGGATTTCCATGCCAGCGTCTGTGGAGGTTCAACCATAGTGGAAAAAAATGTGCACATGTTTTTTTAAATTCAAAGAAAAATTCATGGCAAAACAAAACACGCATGCGTTGTAGTTTTACAAAACACGTGCGTGATTTGTAAAATTACAATGCAAGCACGACTTGTAATTTTATGAATTTATTATTTTTTCGATTATAATAGTTTATTTATTATTCACCGTTTACAACGCTAATTTTATTATTTTTCAATTATAACATTAAAAAGAATTCCAGGTAATAACCGATCAAAGGTAGAGGGGGAAGGAGTGGTAAGGGGTTATAGGTAGAGAAAGGGACGAGGGATGGTTAGAGGTAGAGAAAGGGGCAGGGGGTGTTAATGAGTTAGAGAGAGTCAAAGAGAGGTGGGTAAAGGGAGATACATTGAGGGGTGGTAAGGGGTTAGAGATAGAGATATAGGGGGTGTTAAGGGGACTCCAGCTTCCCAATACTATGATATTTCTACCCCTATGCTGTGAGAAGGTTGAAGCTATACAGAAAAAACTATCTAGTATTGATCCTAAAGTTATTATGTTTATGTCTAAGTTAAAGAATCTCACAATTCATGAGATGGAACATATGGATCTTAACAATATTTATACAATATCTGTTTTATGAGAAAGTGACCTTAGAACTTCTCAGATCAATGGAAATAAATCCTTCATTTTGCATTTGTTAGCAGAAGAAGATGAATTTTCAATGAAAAATGTAGTAATTACATGTGGGGGCAACGATTTCCTATGGAATATTAGTGTAGGGTTGAGCAGAGGAAAGATATCGAAAAAAGGGCTATTACATTATATTTTCCAATGGTCAAACGACTTACAGGGAGGAAATATGGAGGCTATAGGAATATTTGCTTTTCTTCCCACATAAATGGTAACTCAATTTCCATTTATAATACAAGTAGATTTGTTACTAGTTTTGTCAATATAAAGTATCATTTTCTATAACAAGTAGAACCAGGTAATTTTTCATTGTGTTCCATTATATTTTTGTTCAACATTTTGTACTAGGATAAGAAATATTTTATAACATATTGAGTTTTGTGAGCATTATTCACTCGACAATATCCCCTCGAACAAAACCTTTATGGTTCACTAGAGCTCCTCTCCTCGAGATCCTATAAGAAAGTAGATGTCCTCTCTCGTACTTTCCAAAAATTTCCCTTTGAGTATGATTACACCATGTTGAGGGTCCCAACAATAATCAATGTCTAAATAAATCCCCCTGAACCCCAAACCTTGTACCTTCAAGGTGTTAGAACAAGCACAGGTATTCTCCATATTTTATTTATTGTCCTCTCCCTAACAAATAGGACATTCAACCAATGTTGCATCTCCACTCTCCATGGATTGTTTTTGTTTTAAAAAAAAATGATAGAAGGAAAATTACAAAATTATCAATGTAAATACTTATCAAACAGAATCAAAATTACCTTAGTATTCACCTTCACCAGTAACGTCTTCACGGATTCCAAATATTGCCAATCTAGGGCTTCAAGGGGATAAGTATCAAGAAATAGCAAGCTATTTTGTTATATATAATACTGGATTTTGATCTTGCTTTCGAACTATCTGGTTCAACTTCATAGGTGGGCCAGAGATCGATCGACCTTTTGTGGCCTACCCACCTTAAGTTTTTACCCATCGAAACTAACTTGATAGAGTCGCAAGAATATTATTTTTTAAATTCATTTAAGAATGTTTGGTGGAGTTTTTTGGTGCATTTTTAGGACATGGTCCTGTCACTCCCTTTGGTCAATCCTACTTATGCATCATTGATATTTCAGTCCAAAATTTATGTGAGTTTTAATAGAGGATCATGAGCACCTTTGAGCTAGGGAGAGGTAAAGTGAGTTAGGTTGAGTGAAATAAATGTCGTAAATGATTTTATTTAGGAAAATAATCCATTGGAAAATGATGGCATAATTTATCTCACCCCACCTCCTCCTCTCCCTAAATCTAAGCCCCCCTCCTCCTCTTTCTCTTTCCCCCACTCTTCTCCATTGCCTCTCCACATCTCTCTATCCCAAACACCTGCATTCCATAGCTATACCCAAAACACCCCCCTCCTCTCTCTCTCTCTCTCTCTCTCTCTCTCTCTCTC